>JAJOZX010003423.1:0-125000 GCA_023014485.1 Bathynomus jamesi
TTTGATGAGGAAGAGCAAAAGATGTAGTGGAATAAATCTAGCTAGAAATTGCAATAAAGAGCCAAATAGTTTGATGAGGAGAGCAAAAGATGTAGTGACTAAATCTAGCTAGAAATTGCAATAAAGAGCCAAAGAAATTCTTACTTTTTATAATATATAATATTCATAATAATGATTATAATAGCACCATCCTAATAGAACATGATAGGATATTTCAAAATGATCAGGATATTGGTATTTTTAATGATTTTAGCCCAGGATCAAGATCCAGTGATGGCAGCAGAGAGCAGCAAAACTCAGTGTTCATCCTTCCACACAAAAAAAATTGGTTGGTAGATAAATGAGTACCCTGGTAGCCTAGTGGTTAAGACACTGGGCTGCTGGTGGGGTGTGGTTCAGATTCCACATTAAACTGTAGGTCTAAGGTGGAATGACAAGCTTGACCTTCGTTAGAATGAACAATTCAGGCAGAAGCAAAACCAAGGTTAACTCTGTTTTCACTGAAGAAAATTTTAATAACTTTGATTGTAATTCTTTACATTCTGTAAATTCAGGCATCCTTGATAAGATTCATACAAGGAAGGATGATGTTAGGCAAGTGAATTCATACAATGAAGTCAAATAAAGCTGCTGGACCTGATAATACATATGCAAGAATTCTCAGAGACAGGGAGGAAAGCTTATCTGAAGCACTAATTATTTTGTTTGCTAGGTCTATTATTATTATATATATATATATATATGAAAAATTATTTCACGAAAGTGACACGTGAAAAGTATTTATGATGAATAAAACCACGAAGGAAAAAAGAAACACAAACGGGTGCTCAAGCGCTTTCGTCTAATGTTTCCTGAGGATGTCATTAGACGAAAGCGCTTGAGCACCCGTTTGTGTTTCTTTTTCCTTCGTGGTTTTATTCATCATATCTATATATATATATATATTATATATATATATATATATATATATATATGCGTGTGTGTGTGTGTGTAGGTCTCAATGATACGAGCAGTTACATTCCTCCACCCACTTATATAGCGAATTCTCGTATAATGAACTAAATAACCTATGGGAAAAAGGGGGTTTGGTTCCTGAATATTATACGAATATATATATACATATACAGGTAGCCCTCGATTTACGCCGGGTTAGGTTTCTTGGGGGGACAGGCGCAAATGGAACCCTTTATATAATAGAGTCAATGGGAAATCACAGGGTTAGGTTCCAGGCACCAAAAATTTTACCTAACTTTTTTAATACTGGAGTATTTAAAGCTCAGAAATAAACTTTTTTTTTAATTAAAAAAGTTTTATTTTTAACCTACATAAATATAATAAATAAAAAATAAATTAATAAATAAAAATTAAATTTTGTACACTTACCTTCACATGTTTGGAGCCCACACATGGTCTTATAAGCACCACTGTCAGGCCCCTGCATTATTGTTTTTTTGACAGTGGCATAATGCAGACGTTTTAGTTGGCTTTTGAAGGTCCTGGTTGAAAAGGTTGCCTTTTTTTGAAGAAAGAATCAAGTGTTGATTGCCTGGATTTCTTCCTCCTTTCTTAACAATTTCAAAATAAGGGCTCAGACTTGATATGACACTCCTTTTAACTGTGGCACTCCTCTCCCAGTCATGATCAATGTCACAGAGCTCATTAGTGAGGGACTCTACACTTGCAAGAATCCGTTGTAGATCACTGGTCTTCATAATTTTTAGAGGAGGGTCTTCTTCTTTCTCTTCCTCCTGCTGTTGGCTAAGTTCTGCAGCTAACTCTTCAAGGTCTTCATTTGAAAGAGTCTCTGCATGACTTTCCAAGAGCTCAGTTACATCTTCAACTGTAACTTCTTCTAACCCTGCCTCTTGTGCCAGTCTGCTGATGTCTTCTACAACATTCTGTTGTGGCTCGAATCCTCTGAAGTCATGCAGGAAATCTGGGAGAAGTTTACGCCACACTCCATTTAGACAATTGACAGTCCTTCTTGCCAGGCTGTATTAATGTGATTGATGCCCTTTAAGACATCAAATGACCGCCAATATTCTTTGATGGTAATGTTGGACATGTCTAAAGCTTTTACCATTTACCGGCGCTATTGCAAATCAGCGCAAATCGGACCAGCGCAAAATGTACTGTGTGTATATGTCCCTCACTTGTATTAAGAGTATGTCCACTCACTTGTATTAAGAGTATGTCCACTCACTTGTATTAAGAGTATGTCCACTCACTTGTATTAAGAGTATGTCCACTCACTTGTATTAAGAGTATGTCCACTCACTTGTATTAAGAGTATGTCCACTCACTTGTATTAAGAGTATGTCCACTCACTTGTATTAAGAGTATGTCCACTCACTTGTATTAAGAGTATGTCCACTCACTTGTATTAAGAGTATGTCCACTCACTTGTATTAAGAGTATGTCCACTCACTTGTATTAAGAGTATGTCCACTCACTTGTATTAAGAGTATGTCCACTCACTTGTATTAAGAGTATGTCCACTCACTTGTATTAAGAGTATGTCCACTCACTTGTATTAAGAGTATGTCCACTCACTTGTATTAAGAGTATGTCCACTCACTTGTATTAAGAGTATGTCCACTCACTTGTATTAAGAGTATGTCCACTCACTTGTATTAAGAGTATGTCCACTCACTTGTATTAAGAGTATGTCCACTCACTTGTATTAAGAGTATGTCCACTCACTTGTATTAAGAGTATGTCCACTCACTTGTATTAAGAGTATGTCCACTCACTTGTATTAAGAGTATGTCCACTCACTTGTATTAAGAGTATGTCCACTCACTTGTATTAAGAGTATGTCCACTCACTTGTATTAAGAGTATGTCCACTCACTTGTATTAAGAGTATGTCCACTCACTTGTATTAAGAGTATGTCCACTCACTTGTATTAAGAGTATGTCCACTCACTTGTATTAAGAGTATGTCCACTCACTTGTATTAAGAGTATGTCCACTCACTTGTATTAAGAGTATGTCCACTCACTTGTATTAAGAGTATGTCCACTCACTTGTATTAAGAGTATGTCCACTCACTTGTATTAAGAGTATGTCCACTCACTTGTATTAAGAGTATGTCCACTCACTTGTATTAAGAGTATGTCCACTCACTTGTATTAAGAGTATGTCCACTCACTTGTATTAAGAGTATGTCCACTCACTTGTATTAAGAGTATGTCCACTCACTTGTATTAAGAGTATGTCCACTCACTTGTATTAAGAGTATGTCCACTCACTTGTATTAAGAGTATGTCCACTCACTTGTATTAAGAGTATGTCCACTCACTTGTATTAAGAGTATGTCCACTCACTTGTATTAAGAGTATGTCCACTCACTTGTATTAAGAGTATGTCCACTCACTTGTATTAAGAGTATGTCCACTCACTTGTATTAAGAGTATGTCCACTCACTTGTATTAAGAGTATGTCCACTCACTTGTATTAAGAGTATGTCCACTCACTTGTATTAAGAGTATGTCCACTCACTTGTATTAAGAGTATGTCCACTCACTTGTATTAAGAGTATGTACACTCACTTGTATTAAGAGTATGTACACTCACTTGTATTAAGAGTATGTACACTCACTTGTATTAAGAGTATGTACACTCACTTGTATTATGAGTATGTACACTCACTTGTATTATGAGTATGTACACTCACTTGTATTATGAGTATGTACACTCACTTGTATTATGAGTATGTACACTCACTTGTATTATGAGTATGTACACTCACTTGTATTATGAGTATGTACACTCACTTGTATTATGAGTATGTACACTCACTTGTATTATGAGTATGTACACACACTTGTATTATGAGTATGTACACTCACTTGTATTATGAGTATGTACACTCACTTGTATTATGAGTATGTACACTCACTTGTATTATGAGTATGTACACTCACTTGTATTATGAGTATGTACACTTATTTGCCCTTGGAGGAGGGAGACTTGCCCTTGGAGGAGGGAGACTTACCCTTGGAGGAGGGAGCCTTAAATATTGGTGCCAAACCACCTCAGCTAGTGGAGGGCTGTGGTTCTGAAGATGTAGGTGGAGGGGAAGACTTGGGCGGGAAGAATCGGTACCATCTTAGCCTTCTTCTGCCAGTAAAGCTCCTCATATCCACCCAGTAAGTCCAATAGCTTTGCCTTGAACTCCAGAGCCCTCTCCAGCTGTGGGTTTGTCTACTACATGTATGCTTAGCGGTCATGACACTTGGGGAGCTCAGGGCACACTTGGCAGGCATGATGTAACGATTCCTTCATGAGCTCATTGCAAACACAAAAGTAAATAACACTTGCATACTGGCTGTATGACTGAACAGGTAGACAGCAAGCAGACAGAGAGAGAGAGCGGGAATGAGGCAGCCAGGAATGCTGTGAGGAGAAGGGGGAGAGTGCGTGGCATCCCAGTGATGGCTCACAAACTCATCTCTGCACATCTACGTCATGCTATGTCACAGGCTGCATCACAGCTAGCCACGCACGCCCAGCTTGGTCACACATTTTGAATTTCCTTCTGCCTTCTGTGAGATTCTCGTAAGATCAGAGTCGTATAATGGAAAAGTCCTATAAATGCCTACCTCGTATCATCGGTTTCTCGTATTACAAATGCTCGTATAACGGGACCTACCTGTATGTATATATATGTTATGTATGTATATATACAATGCACACAAAAAGTTTGCACTCACCTCATTTTATTTTTAAGATATACAAGAAAATAATAGAAATTTGGGGTAAAATAAATTACTTTTATATTTGATTCTATTTTACTTAGTAGGCCTATTCTGTCATATTTCCACAGACTTTTATTACATTTTTTATTCTTTTTGGCATAGATTCAGAAAGTTTCAACAATATTCATTAGAAATGTTTGTAATCCAGAATTTCTCAATTACTTGAATAAGCTTTGGAATGGAACTTGTCTCTTCATTTTGGAGGTGCTGCTTCATATAATTCCACATGTTTTTGATAGGATTTAGGTTTGGGCTGTTTCCTGGCCAGTTTAGAACAGTAATTGCTTCTGCCTTTAGCCAGTTTGATATTTTCTTTGCCTTATGGCAAGGTGCACTATCATGTTGAAATACTGTTGTACCATGAATATCCATATGTAATGGAAGTTTTGATGTGAGAAGTTGTAAGTACCAATCAGTATTCATAGTACCTAATACTTTTTTCTAAAAAGTACAATCCTCCTCTTCCATTAGCTGAGACACAACCCCAAACCATGACCCCAGGACATTGTTTTATTGTTTTTTGGGTGCACTTGGGATCAAATCTCTTTGAACCAAGAGGCCTTCTTACAGAGCATGGACAATGACAAAATGTTCTAAATGTTGATTCATCACTAAACATTACTAGTCCTTATACTGCTTACAGAAATTTAGTCATTTCTTTCTCATTTAGTTAGTTAGCAGGGGTTTTTTGGCTGGACATCTTGATGGTAACTCCAGGTCTTTTTGCAGGTGGTGCTGAATAGTCCTTATACTAATGTCTCGACAGAGAACTGGCTGCGACTTTTATTTCTCTAGCAAAAATTGAAGGATTTGCTAGGACTAAATGTTTCAAAGTTGAATCAGTTCTTTTTGACAACTTCCTAGGTCTTCCTGCTCGTGGTTTTGGATTTGGTGTTGACACACCACACACCACCTTCTGCATGAAATCGATTGAGCCATTTTTGAACTGCCGATTGTGATATCTTCAGCTGCTGAGCTATTTTGCGGCTTGAAACTGATTGTTTTGCAAGTGTAATTATAGCACCTCTAATATCAGTAGGTATTTCATGTCTGCTTCCCATAATTTTCACAAAAAGGACCAAAGTATTAGCAAGAAAAGGGTCAAATTAATGAATAATTATTTAACAAAAATTTGCTATAACCAACTGTGACAAAGTCTGAGGAACTGCTGAATAAATTTCTATTTCTCCATAGGTAAAGAACAAAGATATGAATAGTTGCTTGAAATCACTAAAAAATAACTATTCCCCCCCCCCCCCCCCCCCATTTTGTAGGTTTTTCTATTTAGATTAATTTTTTCCAAGGTGGGTGCAAACTTTTTACAGGCACTATATATATATATATATGGGAATGAACTCAGAATGGTCCCCTGAGTTTTTATGATACACACAGACAGTGCATGGAACCAGGAACTCTTCTGGGATAATCATATATATATATATATATATATATATATATATATTATATATATATATATATATTAGGGTGTTTCATGAGAAGGTTCTCGTAACAATAATTACACATACACAATGGATGATAGAGAATTAGCAGAGTTGACGAGGAAGTAGATTTAGGCATACGCGTATCTAAGGATTTAAAAGTTAGGAACCAGTACCTGTAGTCTTGTGCAAAAGCTAATAGGATGTTAGGCTTCATAGCACGTAATTTCAATTTAAATCGAAGAATATTATATTACCCCTTTACAAGTCCCTAGTCAGGCCTCATTTAGAATATGCTGTTCAGTTTTGGTGCCTGTATTTGCGTGAGGATATTGATAAGTTAGAAAGGGTTCAGCATTGTGCCACAAAACTAATTCCGTCATTGCGCAACAAGCCTTATGAAGATAGAATTAAAGAGTTAGACTTGCATTCACTCGAAACTAGGAGATTAAGGGGGGAGCTTATTGAAGTTTTCAAAATCGTTAATAAAATTGATAACGTAAATTTTGACAAACTGTTCACTTTCGATAATAGCAATACTCGTAATAACGGATTTAAGTTGCGTGACAGACGTTTCATTACTAATATCGCTTAACACTTCTTTACGTTTAAAGTAATTGATAAATGGAATAATCTTCCCGCGTCAGTCGTGAACTCTACCAGCATTAATGTGTTTAAGAACCGTTTAGATAGGCATTTTAAAAATATTAACGTTGTTTAATATAATAATAAAACAATTAGTAACAGGAGCTCTGTGGGGTGGTGATCCAGGATGAGTCTGTTGATGACTAATGCCAGCTTGTGACATGCCAGCGTGTGATATGCCAGCAAAAAAAAAAAAAATTAGACTAACACGAACTTAGATGTAGCTCAAAGCGTAAACTAACCCACATTTTGTTAATCTTTATACATTTTTTTCTCTCCTTATTTGCATGTCTGTGGTTTGCATGGTGTGATAGTGTTTGAGTTAAGAAGGTGTTGCATGGTTTGTAATGCGTTCTTATTTTACTTCTTTTCATCTTCCACCCCTTTCCAGCAGAGTGGGCTGCATCCTCTACCTCCCTATGGAGTGGAGGCCCAGTCTGCAACTGCTGGAGGTATGTGTTGCTTTGAGTTAAGAATGTGTTGCATAGTTTGTAAGTGTTCTTATTTTACTTCTTTTCATCTTTCACCCCTTTCCTATTCTCTTCAACTATTTTTTTGACTTGTCGGCAGTGGCCGGCGGATGATGATGGTGAGTCTTTCTTTCTCTTTTTCTGAATGAATGTTAACCCACGAATGATAAGTTTTGCCACTTACTTAACCCCTTATTCTCTTCTCTTAACCCCCTCCTCTTTCCTTTCTCTCGGGCTAACCTTAAAGTGGATCTTAGGGTCTTTGTTAGCCTTAGCTTCTGTAGATCTGTAGATCTCTGATTCCAGTGGTCAGTGTTCCCATATTGATTTTTCAATATGTAGCCTACATCTAATATTTACAATAATCTTGAATGGCAGACACACTCCTGTCTAATGGATAGTGACCACTTTCCCATTATGGTTACAGTTCTTAACATAGCTGTTCCCCAGTCATTGTCTTGCCATTCTCCAATCAAAAGTACCTCCAATGGTACAGTATATATAGGCCACCAGAAGGATGTTCATTGTTCAATTAGAGGAATCCCCAAAACAAGAGAGGAGAATTGATATGTAGAAAATGAAATTATTAAGGAAATAAATAAGGTAGGTTCAAATGATGTAATTATTGTTGGGAGATTTTAACTATAGATATATAAATTAGGTAACATTACAAGCACCTGAAAGTAATGAGAACTTCCTTGATTGTACTGTAGAAAATGGTCTAAATCAGTTAATTAAAGAACCAACCAGAGAGAATGCAATTTAGATTTATTAGCAAATATTGCTGATTCTATATATAATATATCAATCTTTGAAACACTGAGTTCAAGTGATCATTTTATAATAAGATTCAAGGTGAAATTTGACTCAAAGTATACTAAAAATGCAGCTGAAATTCCTGACTTTAAAAATGGAAATATGACTGAACTAGTTAATGAGTTAAACTATATAAAGTGGGCGGAGATTTTTGAGCTTCAACCAAAAGATATATTCAATCAAAGTAAATCTACACTATGTATGGGAAAAGTTAAAAAATAAAATAAAAGCTGTTTAAAGTAAATATATTCCTCAGCGTAAAATAAGAATGTTGGTTGGTTTGGTTTGCTCATTGTATCAATTGCTCGGAGGCACTACCACTGGACCTCCAAAGAATCAGAAATAACAGAGAACCCTAGATAAATCTGTCAGTTAAGAAAGGAATGAGAGATAAGAGAAAGGCCTTCAGCAAATTTAAGAGAACTCAAAATGAAAGGGACCTTGAAATCTATAAAAATAAGAGACAAGAAAACAAGAAACTTATAAGAGAGAGTAAATGCAATTTAGAGAGGAACTTAGCCAAAAATTGTAAAGGAAATCCCAAAAAGTTCTTTAGTCATTTCAACTTAAAAAATAAATCTAATAAAAAAATTGACCCTTTCATGCTGACAAAAATTATTGAAGATTTTGAAATTGTTGAGGAGCTAAATAGATATTTCTGCTCAGTATTTACAAAGGAAACTGTAAATAAAATTCCAGATTTAACATCAGTAACACAAGAGAGATAAATCATATATATTTTGAGGAAGTGGATATTTTGAGAGCAATTGACAGGCTAAACATAGATAAGTCACCAGGACCTGATAAAATTTATCCTAAAATAGTAAGGAAGCAAAATATAGTATAGCCCAAGCACTTAAAATACTTTTCAACCTTTCATTGATTAACAGTGAAGTTCCAGAAGACTGGAAAAAAGCAAATGTAGTCCCACTTTTTAAAAAAGAAAACAAAAACCTAGCTAAAAACTATAGACCAATTAGTTTAACTTCTATTATTTGCAAATTACTTGAAAGTGTCATCAGAGACAAAATTACAATATTCGTAGAAGAAGAAGGATTAATTAGTAATAGCCAACATGGCTTTCAAAATGGCAGGTCATGTTTGACAAACTTAAATGAGTTTTATGATAGTATGTTAAAGCAGCTGGATAAAAAAGAATCTGTAGATATTGTGTACTTGGATTTTGTGAAAGCTTTTGATACAGTTCCTCATAAGCGGTTGCTTGTTAAAGTTGGAGCTCATGGCATAAAAGGAACAGTAGCAAATTGGATTGAAGAATGGCTTAAAGAAAGAGAACAGAGAGTCCAGTTAAATGGGACTAGGTCTACATGGAGCCCAGTTCTGAGTGGAGTCCCACAGGGGTCAGTACTTGGACCTCTACTTTTTATTATTTATGTTAATGACTTGGAAAGGGGTCTAAATAGTAAAACCTCAATATTTGCAGATGATACAAAATTGGGACAAAATGTAAGATCTTTAACAGGTGCCATGAAAATGCAAAAGGACATTGATAAAGTAGTTGCTTAGGCAGATAGATGGGAGATGAAATTTAATGTGGAAAAATGTAAAGTTATGCATGTTGGTCATGACAGTCCAGAATTTGAGTATAACATGGGGTTATTATGTATTTTATCACACTCAGTCATTTTACACACCAAAATACATTTTTCTAGTAGTATTTGATGTGATTTGTTCAAATATGACCTCCATTTCCGTCGGAAATGAGATCCAACAAAGTTATAGTACTTTGAAGTTTGGCTCATTTTCAAGGGAAATGGAAGTCAAAATCTAAACAAACACATCAAATATTACTAGAAAAATATATTTTGGTATTAATTAACCTAACCTAACCTACCTAACCGTGGATAAACGAGCCTAACCCTGGCTAAACGAGCCTAACCCTGGCTAAACGAGCCTAACCCTGCCTAAACGAGCCTAACCCTGGCTAAACGAGCCTAGAGTATTACCTTATTATGGATTAGGTGGTGGATACAGACGAGAGCTCGTTTAGCCAGGGTTAGGATCGTTTAGCCAGGGTTAGGCTCGTTTAGCCAGGGTTAGGCTCATTTAGCCACAGTTAGGTTAGGTTAGGTAAGGTTAGGTTAGGTTAATTAATACCAAAATACATTTTCCTAGTAATATTTGATGTGTTTTGCTTAGATTTTGACTTCCATTTCCCTTGAAAATGAGCCAAACTTCAAAGTACTATAACTTTGTTGGATCTCATTTCCGACGGAAATGGAGGTCATATTTGAACAAATCACATCAAATACTACTAGAAAAATGTATTTTGGTGTGTAAAATGACTGAGTGGGATAAAATACATAATTACCTAACATGGATGGAAGTTGGATAAATAAAGAAAAAAAGGAGATTTGGGTGTCATTATGAATCATGATCTTAAACCTACAACTCATTGTATTGAAATTATACGTGAGGCCTCTTCTTGAGTATTGCATTCAGTTCAGTAGTCCTTATTTAGAGCAAGACAAAGACAGACTAGAAAAAGTACAAAAGAGAGCCACAAGGATGATACCATGCCTTAGACACCTTAGTTACAAAGAGAGATTGGAGCACCTAAACATTTGAGGGTTAATATTCGTTTTAATGCTTTGTTCGTTTTCGATAGAAGGAGACATTCTATGACAATTTAACATATAAATTCATATTCAGGACACCTTGAAACCTCAGGGAAACTGATAAAAATCAAGGAAATGTAATAATTATTTTTTATGGAAAAAAAAAAAATTTTTAAATTTAGACGTAAAAAGCAGCCATTATAGGCCATTGACGAGTATTTAGCTTTTAACGCTGTTAAAATTTTAACGAACGTCGCCCTCTCCAGTTTTATGGGGAGACATCTCGTGGCAAAATTAGGAAACATAGGTCAAAACAACCAATTAAAAATCGTTTTTGTTTCACGTGACCTTATCCGACCAATCAGAGACGTACATTTTGAATCTCTCATAATGCATACTCATTTAAGAATGCTTTTTCAGTCTGGTTTTCATTTTGGTTTGCGGAGGTTGTGATTGCCTGGGTTTTTGGTACCTTGGAACGCAGTTCCCAAAAACTACTGTTGTTTGCGGTTCCTCAGAGAGACGCAACAACTCTTGTTCGCCTGATCCAGCAACATATTAGGCCTGGGACTACAATCTATTCCGACGAGTGGCGTGCGTATTCTCAACTTGGAAATCTAGGCTACATTCACCGGACAGTCAACCATTCACAGCGGTTCGTGGAAGACACCGTTCACATTCAAAATATTGAGCGTTGTTGGAAAGACGTGAAAAGCTGGATATTACGGTCTGGCAACAAAACCCAATCAGTTTAGGTTAGGTTAGGTCTGTTTAGGTTAGGTAGGTCTGTTTAGGTTAGGTTAGGTCTGAACCAAAACACATTTTTCTGGTGTTTTTTGGTGTGATTTGCTCAAATCTGAACTTCGTTTCTTTAGGAAATGAGCCGTTTTTGAGAAATTTTCAATTTTAAAATTTCTCAAAAACGGCTCATTTCCCAAAGAAACGAAGTTCAGATTTGAACAAATCACACCACAAAACACCAGGAAAATGTGTTTTGGTTCAGAAAGGAGGAAAAGCACTAAAACGAATAATTACCCATTTGAGTATAACATGGATGGAAGTTGGATAAATAAAGAAAAAAAGGAGAGATATTTGGGTGTCATTATGAATCATGATCTTAAACCTACAACTCATTTTATTGAAATTATACGTGAGGCCTCTTCTTGAGTATTGCATTCAGTTCAGTAGTCCTTATTTAGAGCAAGACAAAGACAGACTAGAAAAAGTACAAAAGAGAGCCACAAGGATGATACCATGCCTTAGACACCTTAGTTACAAAGAGAGATTGGAGCACCTAAACATGTTTTCCTAAAGCAAAGAAGGTTACGAGGTGATATGATAGAAGTATATAAAATAATAAATGAGGGTAATTACGTGTTTAGTAACTCAGTCATTTTATACACCAAAATACATTTTTCTAGTAGTATTTGATGTGATTTGTTCAAATATGACCTCCATTTCCGTCGGAAATGAGATTCAACAAAGCTACAGTACTTTGAAGTTTGGCCCATTTTCAAGGGAAATGGAGGTCAAAATCTAAGCAAAACACCTCAAATATTACTAGGAAAATGTATTTTAGTATTAATTAACCTAACCTAACCTTACCTAACATGAATATGTTATTACATTATCATTTGTATAATTTAGGTCTCGGGGGTACGGGGGCGGAGCCCCCGTAAAGATCACGCATCACAAATTGATCGATTGAGCGACATTTTAGCGTTGTAAATTCAAAGTGGCCCCTAGTGTGCCCACTATAAAAATTTCTTATGTTTCTTTCTTATTTCTTAATTTGTGATGCGTGATCTTTACGGGGGCTCTGCCCCCGTACCCCCGAGACCTAAATTATACAAATGATAATGTAATAACATATTCAATATTTCTATTGCTCGGAAGTCATTAGAATGCACTTCGTATATTAAATCCTCAAAATAATATTCGCACCATTCACACGTCATCGCCACAAACATCTATCAAAAATTAACAGAAGTAGACTAGCAACTTAAAAGGCCTAAGAACTTAAAAAGTGTAGCTCATATATCATGTTCTCATGACGTCACCAATCAAATATTGGAAGGGTGGGAAAAAAAATGCAAAAATGTCATAATATTCAAATGTACATAATTTGTTAAGTACGCATCTGGGAGCATAGTGACTTATATGAAAATGATGAGAAAATTATGCTTTAATATTTTATAATTATATTTGCTTTTGATATTCTGAGTACGATAAAACTCATATTAACCCCTTAAGCTTTTTAGCAAAGATGTAAATCACAGTTAGTACAACATAGTTTTTCAAATAGAATAGTAAAATTCTGGAATAGCTTAGATGAAGTAGTTGTGAGTTGCCATACTTTGGAGACTTTTAAGAATAAACTAGATAAATTAATGACAAAGAGGTATTTGGTAATGACGTTTTGCTGAAACTGGTAATGGTGTGGAGAAGAGGTTTGTGAACCCTTCCCACATACTGTATACATATATATATATATATATATATATATATATATATATATATATATATATATATAGTTAGTTAATTTTTTTTGGGTAAATCTCACCCACACAGAGTGATGGGATGTAGGGAGGCAGGATCTTGGGTTAGGGGTACTCTCTGTCTTTATACCCCCCATTTAAAGAGATTTCTCTGCTGAGCGGTGCCCCCCCCCATAGCACTGTGATGCAGGGCCGCCGCTTCCATTAGGCGAGGTTAGTAAATGCTAAGGGCGCCAAAGATCTGGGGGCGCCAGCGCCTCCCGCCCTGTGCACGTCTGATAGTATTATGTAAGAACAACATGAAAAAATAATGAAGGAATGAGAAGCATAGACAAATGATGAAAGGTTGTACGACGTATGTACACCAGTTTAGCTTGACTGATATTTACATAATTAACTTATTCATCTTATTGGGTCATTATAGAACTTTCACTATCACGACCTTTAACCCTTTAGGGACGGGAGTCGTAAATAAGCGATTTAAAAATGTTGCGCGCACAGACGGGAGTCGTCAATAAGCGACTCGGCTTAATATGAGTTCCGGGAGTCGTCAATAAGCGAATAACTGTTTTTATGTGACATATGCCCTTCTTGCTTGGAAAAAACAGTAGATATGTCCTTTTTGCACGCATATTTTAGCACTTTTGAGCGTTCTGATTTGTTACTACATATGCCTCGCTTTACTCGCTGTTTTGATTGGTCATGACACTTTCTTGAACTGTGAAATGATTTTATAATTTTATAATAAATGTATGTATTAGCAAATTAAAATAGATCAGTGTAAGGCAAATAGTTTCTTCAATATGGTACCTTGATTACTTTGTGGGCAAACCCAATCGTGAAGTGGGAGGCGGGTGGGGGCGCCAGCTGCAGTCCTGCTAAGGGCGCCAAATAGGCTGGCGCCGGACCTGCTGTGATGTATGAAAGACTCATTATGTTCACTTGCCTCATAGACACCTTTAAATGGGAGACCCTGAATGGGTGTACATTCAAATACTCTGTACAGTCTTTACAGTCCCACCTACTCCTTTTATCTTAATTGTAGAGCTTGTATTATATTATTCAGGTTATAGCTATAGAGATCCAAAGTTTTGAAGTTAATTTACAGCTAGTAGATGTGTGACAATCTGCAATTTGCAGAGATCAATTGGATCTTGATTTTGCATGTAGCTGTATTTGTGGTTTCTTTGTATTAACAGTGGAGCTACCCAGATGGGCTGAAGGGCCCCTAGTGTGCCCACTATAAAATTTTTACCATGTTACCAACTATGCCAAGGATGTTAACATACCTCCATTAATGGTACACATTAATGTTAATTCTGCTTGTCATGGACTTGTATCATCTCTAGTTCTGGCTGCACAAAAGAACATGCTTATAAAATGTATTCTACATATTAGAAAGCCAGGTTACTCCAACCCATGGTGGAATGTCACCTGTGTCACAGCTGTTGCCAGACATAAAAAGGCATTACAGATCTTCAAGAAATACCACTGCAAGTGAATTTCATCGAATATAAGAGGGCAAGAGCCCAGGCTAGGTTCGTAGTAAAACAACAAAACACGCATCTTGGCAAAAATTTGTCTTCTTTGACAATTAATAGTTCCATCTCATATGTGTGGAGAAAGGTGAAAGCTTTTAAGTCATCATCCTCTTTTAAGAGCATAACTATATTGGATGATGATAATATGATTACCTCCCCCAGAGAAGTATGCAATCTACTAGTGCAACATTTTGCTACTGTGAACAGTATTACTACTTACAAAGAACCCTTTGCTACTCATATGGCAGAGGCAAAATTAACAGCTGTTGATTTTTCTACACTGAATATTTATAAATACAATAGGTTATTTTCCCTTGCTGAACTCAAATATGTGCTTTTACTTGCTAAAGACTCTGCTCCTGGTATTGATGAAGTCCCATATTCCTTTATTCAAAATCTGCTGATACTGAGTTGAAGAAAATCTTGCAGTTCTTCAACAAAATTTGGATAAATCACTCATTCCCAGACCAGTGGAAAATTTCACTTTTGTTACCAATTTTGAAACCAGGCAAAATAACTACGGCTCCTTCATTCTACAGACCTATTGCATTAACTAGTTGTATATGTAAGATATTGCTAAAAATGGTCAGTCGGAGACTTCATTTATATTTAGAGGAGAATAATCTTCTCTCCAGTAGTCAACATGGTTTTAGGAAAGGTCTCTCTACTATAGATTCTTTAGCGCAATTAGAAAGTGCTGTTTGTGAAGGTTTTTTACAATCTAACTTTACCGCATAGTCTTCTTAGATATTCATAAAGCTTATGACTCTGTATGGCATCATGGACTGCTTCTCAAAATGTCCAACATGGGGCTAAGAGGGAATCTTCCAGTATTTATCAAGAATTTTCTTAGCAACCGTAAAATAATAGTGTCCTATGGAGGATGTATTTCTGACACCTTTGAAACCGAAACTAGTTTGCCACAGGGTAGTATATTGAGTCCTACTCTCTTCCTTATGTATATTGATGGCTGTCTCTGATATCCCTGCTCATGTACAAACATCTCTCTATGCAGATGTGACTGTGCCATTTGGTATTCCTCTCCTGATCTCAACACCTGTACCTCATCCCTTCAGACAGCCTTAGAATGTATAATGGAATGGTCAACCCTTTGGGGTTTAGAATTTTCAGCTGATAAGTGTCATTACATGACATTTACTCACAGACCTGTCCTAGAACATCCTCCTCTAAAATTAGCAAATCAGAGACTTGCTCGTGTCTATACCAGCAAATTTTTAGGAATGATATGGGACCCCTCTCTCACCTGGGGTCCTCATATAAACTATGTTTGTGAGAGGTGCAAACCAGGGCCTGATTTAGGAGTGGGCAAAGTGGGCAGTTGCCCACGGGCCTCCACATCTTGGGGCCTCCACATATTGACAAGCCATTATCAAAATAGAAAAACCCGAAACTAGAAAAACCCGATAGATGATCAACAAAAAAACACGCGCATCCAATACCACTGTAGTACATAAACTTTTACCAATTACTATTTGTTGTGCACTGATTATTATTTTGTTTTTATTACTCTTTTAGGCCTACTCTCACTATAATGGAATACCCGAGTAACCCGAGGCTTTCATTTTTGCAGAAATGAGTGGAATGGACAGACACAAGAGTGCACGATGTTTTGAAAGTGTATGCATGTTAATTATATTATGAATCTTATGGATGACTTCAATAATGTCTTCCCCTAAGGTAGGGGGGCCTCCACACGTCTAAATCCGGCTCTGGTGCAAACCAGTGGTTAACTTAATGAAGATGCTTGCCCACATATCATGGGGTTCAGATAGGAAGACCCTTCTTTTATTATATTCAACCTTCATACGATCAAGAATAGATTATGGCTCATTTCTCTACGAAACAGCTGCCTCTTCTCACTTACTCAAGTTAGATTGTTTTCAGTATCAGGGCATCAGATTGGCAGTAGGTGCACTAAAGTGTACCCCTGTAGATAGCTTGGAGGCTGAGGCTGGTATACTGCCACTTGCCTTAAGGAGATAATTATCAGGTCTTACTTATATGAGTAATGTATTAGTTTTCCCCCTCATTCCGTCCATAAGCTCTTTGATGACTTCTATATTTATCACTTTTATTTGTCCCGTCCTTTCCCTTTACCTTTTGTAGGTAGGATAAAATCTCTCTTCTCACAATTATATATACTATGTGATGCTATGACTGCTATGTACTCCTCTCACCCAAAATGTCAGTATTTGATCTGCTCTGGAAATGTGACATTCCACTTTGATTTGGCCATCTTCCCTTTGCACTCAATAAATAATATAGTTTTCCAATCATCATTCAAAGATATACTTAATGGACTCCTCCCTGCTACTGTAATTTACATGGATGGTTCAGTGGATCCCATGGGTTCAGCAAAGGCAGGTTTCTGCATTGAAGAAAGGGACTTTTCTTTTGTCCTGGCTAATGGCACACCCATATTTGATGCTGAACTTTTTGCCACTTACGGGGCTCTCCTGTATATGCAGACAGTTCATCCCAGTACTAATAAAATTATAATCTGCAGTGATTCACTATCTTCTCTCTCAACTATATCTAACACCTCTATCAAGAACTATCATCTGTATCAAATAATACACCTCTTGCATCTCTTGGACCCAACAGAGGTTCATTTTATTTGGGTTCCTGGTAATAAAGGGATTGTGGGAAATGAATATGCTGATGAGATTGCAAGAAATGCATATATCTATTGCACAGAGTAGGAGACTTTAGTAACTTTTTCACAAATTAGAACCAAAATAAGGAAGACCATTCATTCACTGTGGCAGAATCACTGGGAGCAACACTTTAATATAAGAGATGGGACCATCATTTAAGTAGCTAATGGACATTTGTCCCCCAAGGGACTGTCACGACAGGACAAAGTTGTACTGGCAAGGGTGAGACTGGGAACCTGTTACTTTACTCAACACGAAACTAATGTGGGAATTGTTTGAAACATATTTAGGACTATAAATGAGGAATGTGCACCGTACAAAATTAAGCGTGCGCAAGTAAACAACAAGCCCTTATGGTTTACTTCTAGAGTAGGAGACATTATAAAGAGTAGAGATTGGGCTTATAGGCTACATAAGTGCGATAAAGACAATTTGTGGTTACGAAACAACTACATATCTAAGGCGTGAAGCGAAAAGTGTAATAAAAAAGTCCAAGCGCGAATATCTTCATAGCTCGTGCGGTAAAGAAAACCCCAAGCGATTCTTTCAATACGTCAACAATAGAAATCCAGTAAAAAGTGTTTTGGGGCCGTTGAAAAATGTTAACGGAGATCTAGTTTCTGAAAACAAGGAAATGGCTACCTTGCTAAACGAATTTTTTACGTCAGTTTTTACTATAGAAGATGTAATGAATATCCGTCTGGTCATAGACATAATACCTTTTGATAATGGTAATCTTTTTCTTTTGGATAATATTGTGGTTAGTGAAGGAGAGGTAATGCGTTACATTGATAAAATGAAAATGCGTAAATCACCGGGGCCGGATTCCATATATCCCATACAACTAAAAGAATTAAAAGATAGCATTGTTGTGCCGCTAACAAAGATTTTTAATGCGTCTATTTCTGAGGGGTGTGTACCAGATAATTTCAAGTTAGCAAACGTAACACCTATCTTTAAGAAAGGCGATAAAGGTGCGGCGGGAAATTATCGGCCAATCAGTTTAACGTCTCTTGTAGGTAAGCTACTGGAATCAATAATTAGGGATCGTATAGTCGAACATTTAGAATTGTATTACTTAGTTAGAAATACGCAGCACAGTTTTAGGCAAAACAAATCTTGCTTAACTAATCTTTTAGAATTTTTCAAAGCGTGGTTGACGTTTACGATAGTCATCGGGCGGTTGATGTAGTGTATTTAGATTTTCAAAAAGCGTTTGACACCGTACCGCACAAAAGACTGACTCATTGAAAAAACTAAGGCGCATGGAATCAGGGGTGTAGTAATAAATTGGATAGAAGCGTGGTTGCGAGGTAGGAAACAGAGAGTGGTCGTTGATGGAGCGGAGTCGTGTTGGGCTAATGTAGCGAGTGACGTTCCTCAGGGTTCTGTATTGGGCCCCTTGCTTTTTCTTATATATATTAACGATTTAGATGTCGGCCTAGTCAGTACAGTTTCAAAGTTTGCGGATGACACGAAGCTGGGTGGTAAGACGATTAATGACGAAGATAGAGGTAAAATCCAGGAAGATCTGAATAAAATCGTTGATTGGTCAGTCACATGGCAAATGAGATTTAACGTCGATAAGTGCAAAATTTTACATATAGGTTCGCGTAATGGTAATTTTGTGTATAGTATGTCAGGGAAGGAGTTAGCAAGCGTAGAGCAGGAAAAATATTTAGGAGTTATAGTCACTGGTGATTTAAAAGTAGTGAAACAAAGTACAGCAGCAGTCAATAAAGCGAACAAAGTGTTGGGTTTTATAGCTCGGAATTTTGAGTACAAATCGCGCGATATTATAGTTCCTCTTTATAAATCATTAGTTAGACCCCATTTGAAGTACGCGATCCAATTTTGGAATCCGCATATGCGAAAAGATATAGACAAACTCGAAAGAGTTTAAAGACGAGCAACTAAGATGATTCCGTCGCTTAGGTCGAAGTCGTACGAGGATAGGCTTAAGGAGTTAAAATTGACTACACTCGAGACTAGGAGGCTAAGGGGTAATCTAATCCAGGTTTTCAAAATTATGAATGGGTTCGATACCGTAGATAGAGATAGCTTTTTCGAAATGTCTCAATATAATAGGACTAGAAATAACGGGTGTAAGTTGACAAGTAGAAGGTTCGAGACAGCAGTTGTCAAAAACTTTTTACGCATAGAATAGTAAATAGCTGGAATAGTTTGCCGGTAGAAGTAATTAGTAGCACGTGTATAAACATGTTTAAAAATCGATCAGACGCATATGTTGATAGATTGGGTATAGTTTAAGGTAGTAAAATTAAGGCTTTGTGGTTCGGAACCCACGTAAAATTGTAGGTCCCCTCCACCACCACGGAGGCCATGCACAATACACAATTACGAACACAGTTAGGTAGACCAGCCATGAGTGGATCCTAGGGTCTTTGTTGGTCTGAAACATTATAACATTATTTTTCTAACATTTGTAGAACCCTTTGTACTTCCTGCCAAGTGCCGATGACTTTACGTCATCTTTTCATTGAGTGCCAGTTTTTGAAAGAGATTGGTTTCCTTTGATTGAATATTGCAGAAGGTATAACAGCATTAAATATGACGACAGCATTAAAAGACAATACACATATTGAGGAAAGAAGTAAATTCGGGGCCTTTAACTTAAACTCCAAGACTATAAATTGGGAAGCAATCAGATCGCACATGGCCCAAATAGAATGGAGAACAATTTTCGAGAATAAAACAACTGAAGAAATGCTAACAACCTTGGAAGAAAAAACGCTGAGAATTTTAGAAAAATATGCTCCGAAATCACAGCCAAAAGGAAAGAGGAGCTGGCTAGAGAGGCAAAAGAGAAGACTTTTCCGCAAAAGAAAGAGAGTGGAGGCGAAGTGTGGCAACTGCGGAGATAATGACAGGAAAGCAATAAAAGAAAAACTGGAGAGTATCGATAGGGAAATACAAGCCCTGATTAAGGACCATACAGAGAGGGAAGAGGAAAAGAAGGTAGAAGCAATAAAGGAAAATCCAAAATACTTCTATAGCTATGCAAAAAAAAAAAAAAAAACGCGCGCCGCTATTGGGCCCTTAAGGACGAGAAACAATGAACTAACCGACGATCCAAAAGAAATATCTGATACATTGAGCGCTCAATATGAATCAGTTTTCAGTACCCCAAAAAGTGACAAAGCGATACCTGACATAAATGCATTCTTTGAAGAGGAATTGCAAGGAGAGTATATAGCAGACTTTGAGTTTACACCAGAAGATGTAGCGAGAGCTATAGGACAAATGAATGAAACCACATTCAGCTGCAGGTCCGGACAATTGGAACGCATTATTGATTAAAAACTGTAAAAATTAAATAGCTACACCTTTATACTGGATATGGAGAAGATCCCTAGACACTGGGGAAATACCGAGCATCTTGAAAAGAGCAAACATTTTCCCCATATATAAAGGAGGGGACAGATCTCACGCAAAGAACTATAGACCAGTGTCATTGACGTCCCACCTCACCAAAGTATTTGAAAGAATAGTTAGAGAGAAAATTTATGATTTCCTGGAGATACGGGAAAGATTCAACGAAAATCAGCATGGATTCCGATCAGGTAGATCATGCCTATCACAACTAATAGAACACTACAACAATATCCTAGATGCATTGAAAGGCAATGACAACTACAATGTTATATACACAGATTTTTGCTAAAGCTTTCGACAAATGTGACCATGGTATAATAGCACATAAAATTAAATATATGGGAATAACAGGCAAAGTGGGAAAATGGATCTACAACTTCCTCAAAGAACGTCTGCAGGTCGTCAAAATTCAAGGTATATCATCATCAGAATCGGAAGTACGCAGCTCAGTACCATAAGGGACAGTACTGGCCCCACTCCTGTTCATTTTCATGCTAACAGACATAGACAGCGGAGTAAACAGCAACAGTATAGTAACATCCTTTGCAGACGATACAAAGATCAGCAGAAAAATCAGCGATGTACATGACGTGGAGGCCTTGCAGAGGGACACGAACAAAATATACAAATGGTCAGAAGACAACAACATGTCATTTAACCGAGAAATTTCAGCTCCTGAGATATGGTAGAAAAGAAGAACTTAAACAGACTGCATATTATGCTCCAGATAGACAGGAAATTCAGAGAAGCACGAAAGCGATCGATCTCGGGATAATAATGACAGATGATGCGAAATTCGAAACACAAAATCAGATAGCGATAAATAAAGCAAAAAGAGTCGCCGGACAGGTACTAAGAACGTTCAAGAGAAGGGACAGGACAGTAATGATTCCCCTGCTAAAAACACTGATTATACCAAAACTTGAATACTGCTCAGTTTTGACGTCCCCATATAAAAAGGAAGAAACTAATAAACTAGAAGAAACGTAAAGGCATTTCACAGCCAAGATTGATGGGTGCAAAGAACTCAACTACTGCGAAAGACTACGTAAACTAAATCTGTACTCCATGAAAAGAAGAAGAGAGAGCTACACTATAATCTACATATGGAAAATGATCGAAAAACTGGTACCAAACCTAAAACTAAACCCAATTACCATTCAAACAACACTGGAAAATAGGAAAGGCAGAATGTGTAGTGTTCCCAAATTAAAGGCCCGACAAGGGACCTCCTCAACTCTGAAGGAAAATAGCTTGGTTGTCAGGGGGCCAAGACTTTTCAACCAGCTTCCAAAGGACCTCAGAAACGTAACGGGGGTCAAAGTTGAAGTCTTCAAGAGAAGACTGGATGCCTGGCTCAGGACGGTACCAGATGAGCCGGGCGTGCCTGGCTATGTACGGTGAAGAGCGCAAGAAAGCAACTCGCTCCTCCACCAAGCCAGACCTAGAGGCGGGGCCACCAGCTTGACCTCCGTATGAAGAGAGACCAACGCACGAAACAACATAAGGTAAGGTGTGTATATATATATATATATATATATATATATATATATATATATATATATATATATATATATATATATATATATACACGTGATAATTGTTTTAGAAATTTGCATTATAACGAGAGGAGATTTATTTTTATTTCAGAAGTTGCTTCCGCGGTGGTTAGCAGAATTCGAACACTCGCATAAATATTTATGATTGCGAGAAATTAATTTTTAAGAAAAGAAAATAAAAATAATACATGTGGACGTATGTACATGTACGTATGAATTGAACAACAGATAACGCGCGCTATGCGAGTTTGGTTCCTATGTAAAAATTAATAATTGAGTATAAAGATCATACAGGAATTATTCATTTTTACAGGGCTCTTCCCTCTAGAATGATATTACTACGATAATATAACACCCTAACTAATGCTAACTAGGTGATGACCATTGGTTTTATAATATCGATTTATATACACAACATTAGTCGGGGTGGCTAAGTCTAGTTCACGTGGTCTGGGTACGCACTCTTGGGCGTGCATAAATAGTTTCACGTGGTTCGGTGTTTCTTGTTTTCCTTTGTTCTAAGAACCATCTTTTTATTAAAAATACCGAGGATAATAGCACATACAATAATGATACTAACGGCAGATGTTGAAAAAATTGTTACAGGTTGTAGTATTTGCAAGAGGTTATTTTGGTTATCATCCGAAATTTTAAACCGACTTAATTGATCATTCCATTCATTGGCATGTAGCTCGGGTAGGATGGTTACAGGTTTCATGGAGAGATTTAAGATCTCTATGACGGGTTTAAATTTAATTTGCGACGGGAAGGGGTATGAGTTATTAATAGTAACCTTGTACGGGTTGTATATTTGGAAGGTTTTTGAACGCAAGGAGCAACCAATTGGTAGCCGAATAACCATAGGGATTGTGATGAGGGAATAATTTGACGGACACTCGAGAGTAGCGGCAGTCCTGTTCGCAAAAGAAACCCAGATGTCTGATCCAATTCGTAGTTGGACGGTTTTAGAGGAATGAAATTTTGTAAATAAACATACCGGCAAAGGTGGGCAGTTGCGCCGCAAAAAGTTGCGGCGCAACTTGCGGCGCAACATTTTTGGTTGCGCTTGCGCTTGCGGCGCAACTTTTTGAAAAGGGTTGCGCTTGCGCGTGCGGCGCAACTATTTCAGCAGAGTTGCGGTTGCGGCTGCGGCGCTACAAAAATCGTTGCGCGTGCCCACCACTGCAGATATACGTTAAATGCAAAGGTGGGCAATTGCGCCGCAAAAAGTTGCGGCGCAACATTTTTGGTTGCGCTTGCGCTTGCGGCGCAACTTTTTGAAAAGGGTTGCGCTTGCGCGTGCGGCGCAACTATTTCAGCAGAGTTGCGGTTGCGGTTGCGGCGCTACAAAAATCGTTGCGCGTGCCCACCACTGCATACCGGGCCATGCTGGTCATGAATTAAGTCGATAAAGCAAGACCTAGTAGTTGGAAGAATGACTGGTTTGAGTGGAGGGCAAACGAGTTGTTTATTTGTTTGCGGGAATCGGCAATGCCGGACGTCGCTATCTGACATCATAGAATAGGCTGACAGATCTTTGGTGAGGAAAAGGTAAGGTGGTACGGTGGGTAAATATTATACAATCGATAGACATTAGTTGTTTTGGTAGGGTGTTGGGAAAGGGTGAAATTTATATACGTCATAAGTGAGTGCATCGAAAAATGGTACAATTATGAGGTATGTGTAGGGGTGGTCCACGTACAGTCCAGGTGTATTCTAGAAATTGGGGGTAATTAGTATGGCTGAGTGGGAATATGGGTGATAATTTTAATTGTGTTTGGGTAGTGTGAATCAAGGGCTGAAGTGTTTCCCATAGTATTAGAATGGAAAGAGTGATTTTTCCATGGGCTAGCTGGGTTGCACGCAAAACCTTGGAATGAATCGTAATTATTTGTTGTAAATACTTATCGATTAAGGTTACTTGTAGGTTAATTATCTCTATTAATTCTAGATATATTTTGTGTTCTTTGTATTGAGCTAACAGGGATTCAAGGTATGTGAATCTGTCCGAAAGGGCGTGGAAGAAGCGATTGTTTTCGTGTAGTGACCTGATAGTTTGTTCTAACATGTGTCCATCGTATTGCTGATTCCGCGCGAAGAGATTCAATTTGAGTTCAACTCTTTTAATATCTTCTTCGGTTGCTAATCCGAATAAACCCTTGAATATTTTTCCTCCTATATCTATTACTCCCCTTTTACTTCTTTGATTAAATTTTTCCGAGTTATGAGTTTCCGTTTGTATCCATGGTAATGCTAATATTTCTGATAGGGCGCGTGTTGTAGTCTGAATATTTTCGAATATATTTTCTAATAGAACGCGACTAATCTGGTCGGTTCCCGGGACATTTTTAACAGATTCCTGAACTTTACTTTCAAACGCTTTTAATTGGGTTTTTATCTGAAGGAGATTGATTTTAATTCTAGCAGGGGGTGCAAATTGATAAAAAGGTCTGCGTGTCCTTTCAAAAATTTACCTTCTGCAAGCTTTTCTATACAACTCCGGTAGAAATTTTAATGCTCGGGCTACAAGAGTAAATAATTTGGAAAATTATCAGGGGGACAATTTTATTCATTTCTACGTCTTAGATTATACGGAGCTCGGGGTGGCCGTGTGGATACTTGTGTTTGTGGACGAAGGGGTTGGCCTCGTTTTGGTGGCAATGGGGGTTGACCGTTAAGCTCGGATTCTGAGCGGGTTCGTTTCTTATGTGAAGGTTCTAGTTCACGTGGTTGATGCATTGGCGGGCGGTATGTAGGGTCCGTGCGTCGATCATCAATAGGTGACGGTGGTGACCGAGGAGATGGTGGAGTTCCACTGAGTGATCCTCTCGAAGGAGTTTCTCCAGGGTCTGGGTCCGATGGGGCTCTTGGTTCTGGGGCCTCCTCTTGTTCAGAGATTGGCTCGAGTACTGGTGGTATTACGAGGTACCAATCTTCGTCATGGGTAGTGGTTCCTGCGGTGACCACTTCAGTTTTTTTATCCCTGCTCGATTTGTTAATACCTTGACCTTTCGAAGGATAGGCGGCTCGAACGCCTGGCAGCTGTTTTTTGGGAAGGTATTGTTCGGCAGCTATCTTCAAATTGTCAGCGTGAATGATCTTTTGTTTGGAATGATCCCGGAGGTCGAGGACTTCATAACGATTTTTTCCGAGGTTTTTCATAATCCTATATGGGCCATCCCATTTTGGATATAATTTGCGATGAGCACTTGGCGGTTTCATGCTCTTCAGATAACATCGCATACCGACGATTATAGTCCGTTGACGGGGATGATGCCTATGTTGCTCTTGTTCCATCTGTTGGTTTCGTTGGTCTAGGGCAGGGGTGGGGAACCTTTTTTCATTGGAAGGCCGCATTTCATTTAACCAAGACCATATTAGGCCGCATGCTGAAAATTTAACATATACAGTACAACAAAATGTCATATTTTAGTCTACAATCTACATATTTATTAATTTTAAATCAAACTTGATAATACGTGAGGGCTTTTATAATAAATAAAAAATTCAGCAAGTGCACATTTATTTTTGTGGGGAATAATTAACAATATAACTAATATTAAGTAAAAAAGTGATAAACCATTTAATGACTTTTTTGTGACTGCTTATTGCGGGACAGGAGTCGTACATTTGGTTCCAATATCGTTGACCGTAGTTTTAGTTGGTCCTCCAGGTGAATATTCGTCATCTGAGATCTCAAGCGCGTTTTGATTTGAGTCACATATGAAAACGTTGATTCACAACAGTAGGTTGTGCCGAAAGAAGGCAACATTCGAAGAGCATGTTGGCGCAGACGTGGGTATTCAACGCCATTTTTCCATATTTCAACAGGATCCTTCTTAGTATCAAATAGAGACTTAAGGATATTATCTTCTAATAGCTCAATCAACTCCATCTGTAAATCTTCAGGTGCTTTGGAGACGCCAACCAGGTGTGGTTGGAAAGCTAGTTTCTCAAAATCTTCAAATCTTTCATCGTATTCTTCAATCAGGGAGTCTAGGACAGCTGTGTATTCTTTCACATCGCATTCCCTTAATGATTTGCTTGTATCTTCTTCATCAATTACCTTTGCCAGTTCAGGGAAGTGTTCAGCTGAAAGTTCCGATCGGGTAAGGATAGTTTTGAAAAAGCGCAGCTTCCTCAGAAAAGCCTGGATTTTTTGCCACATTTCATATATGGATTTAGTTTTACCTTGCAAAGAAATATTCAGGTAATTTTGCTTGACATTACGTCACACAAAAATGCGGCATTTCTGCAGAAATCCTTTTTTGACAATTCACATGGTTCACTGAGTTCCTCAGAAAATCTTGTGATTTGTTTTCGCAAAGACAAAAGTTTTTCAAAGACTTGCCCTTGTGACAACCAGCGCACTTTAGAATGATACGGAAGATCCACACTGAATGTTTCATCATCAAGCATAAGCATATTGCGAAACTGGCGATGTCGTGATGCATTTGCTCTAATGTAGTTCACAATACGTATAACTTTACTTAATATGTCACTTAAAACAGTAGATTTGGCACAGAGATTCTGTTGATGCAAAATACAGTGAAAGGAAATCAAGCTATCTGGATTTGGCAGTTCTTTTTGTAGTAGCGCAACAAATCCTGCACATTTTCCTCTCATGGAAGGTGCACCATCTGTGCATACACTTACTAAATTACATAAATTCAGTTTCGCTTCACGGCATTTTTCTTTGAAGAGAGACAAGACGTCAATTCCACGTGTCTTCCCCGTAAGAGTACCCAAAGCCAGTAACTCCTCGTAGCATTGAAAATCTGCAGTT
The DNA here is from genome assembly GCA_023014485.1 of Bathynomus jamesi. NCBI lineage: Eukaryota > Metazoa > Arthropoda > Malacostraca > Isopoda > Cirolanidae > Bathynomus > Bathynomus jamesi. The sequence goes on from JAJOZX010003423.1 coordinate 27,170, forward strand.
ATAACACGAATAAAAAGTGACACATGCGCTGAGTCAGTAATATCAGTGGACTCATCCAAGGTAATCGAATAATAAGTATTTTCGCTTTGGCATATTGTATGAAGTTGTTCAGTTGCATTGAGGGCTAATTCATGTTGCCGATCAGTTATGGTCCTTCTTGAAAGAGGTAGTTGTTTGTATTTGTTAACCTTGTCTGAATCTAAAGGGGCTACAACTTCAACAATGCATTCTTTTATGATTTCCACATCACTATATAGCTTACCTCTTTTTCCAAGTATATATGCTACTTTATAAGTTGCTTCAGTGATTTCAGTCCCTAGGCCTGACATCGTTTTAAATACTTGCTGTTGTTGCTGCTTTTGAAGTTTCATCTTCGTAAGTGCAAACTTTCGGGGTTCTTCTTCCAATATAACATACTTGTGGTTCTTATGAGTTGCATAATGCTTATATGCATTGTGTTTCTTCACTGTTGCAATTATGGCGTTGCAGAGCAAACACATCATTTTATCTTCCTCAACAACTATGAAATACTGCAATTCCCATTCTTCATGGAATATTCTGTTCTCTTCCTTTAATTTTCTTTTCACAGTTTTTGACATGATTGGGGTACCAGAAGATTTTTAAATAAAAATGGTACACGAATTGATCAAAGATTTACAGTTTTAAAGGAAACAAGCGTGCGTGTCACTATCGGAGATCGTCAGTAACTGTCATCCAGTCAGCCAGTCGAGTTGATCGTTGATAGGTAAGGGCGTAAGCCGTAAGGCAACTCTGCCAGTTTTAACTGGCAACGTTGCCATATTTCCTATTGTTCAAGCCCTAAAGAAGGCTTGTATGTGTAAGAAGCAGTGAAGCTGAAACCATGATCTAATGAAATAGCCTAAAGCCCTAAAGGGGTATCAGTTGCTGTCCATTATCGTACGGTATGAATTCTGAATGTCAAATAGGCAGAAGGCCGCAACTAGTACCCCAAAAGGCCGCAGGTTCCCCACCCCTGGTCTAGGCATAGTGGATTATGTCAAAAATCTTGAAAGATCGTTCAGCTAGTTGCTGGTTTGCTTCTGCCATCTCGATAGATGTTAGAACTGCCGGGTCGATTTGGTCGGGCAAATCAAAAAGTAGACGCTTGTCGTAGTGGTAGAGGACAAAATGAGGGGTGTCCCCGGTGGACACATTATAGCCATTGTTGATGGCTGTTTGTACCATGGGAAGAGAATCATCCCATGTACGGGAGGATGCATCGACAACGTGGCGAAGGGCTTCTAAGATCTTTCGATTGTGCCTTTCCACTAAGCCGTTTGCCTGCGGATGGTATGCCACAGTGTGTGTGTTTTTAATTTTACACATGTTACAGAGTGATTCGAACAGTTTGGACGTGAAACTAAGAGCGTTATCCGAAATTAGGATGGAAGGAGTAGTATGAGTAGTTCCACTAGGAGTTGGAGTAGGAGTAGTTCCACTAGGGCTCTGGCCACAGTTTCCGAGGTCTGGTCTGGAATGGCAGCTACTTCGCTGTAACGCGAGAAGTGGTCCGTAAACACAATGATGTACTGGTTCCCTTTGATGTTTTGGGGAATGGTCCCAGTATATCTATTCCAGTTCTTTGCCAGGGCCTTTGGCATACTGGATATTTATGCATAGGAGCTGTGGATGGTACGTTGCCTTTGTGTTTTAAACACGACGGACATTCAGCGATGTATTCATGTACCTTTCTGTTCATTTCGGGAAAATGGTATCGCTCCAAAAGACTCTTGATGGTGCGATCCGGCCCCATGTGGCTATACAAAGGTGAGTCGTGACAAAGTCCAATGGCTATATCGACGAGATCCTTTGGTATCTCCACGAGGTCGTTCCCATCTTCGTTTCTAAAATGTATGAGCCAGGGTTGGCATAATTGCCCACTTTATTTAAAAAAAAAAAAACCCAGCCCACCCGGATTTTTTCAATAAAACCAGGACAAAATTGGGGAAAATCGGGTTTTTTCAAAAGTGTTATTATAAGTCTCCAATACAATAATAACACTGCCCAACACCAATTTTACTGATTTAATTCTAACACCTGTTTTTAGGTAACTTTGGTGTGCTGATTTCAAAAATCACCTTAGTTTTTGCCTATCACGTCAGGTTTTCGAGCAATCAAATACGGAGATATCGCATTTTGGCAGGGTTATGCCCAATTTTTTTTCTTTTCAAAAAATAAGTTTTTACATACTCAGAATCAGCATGGAAAAGTAAACAATTGTGCAGGGAGTGAACTTTAATATACAATGGTAATATTGACACATAAAGTGATTAAAAGTGTTTAAATAAGCAAAAAATGAATCCATGATCATGACGTCACGCTCACACCTGGGGAAATCACAGATACCCAAGATTTTAATATGTTGTACATGACCTTTAGATTTAATGCACAGATTTGCGTATTCCACAGATAAAATTTTAACAGCAAAACAGCTGTTAACAGGTCTCAAACATCATCAATTTTGATAAGTGCCCTTCATGGATCACCCAAAATAGGCATATTGCATTGCACATTGCACGAAAACCTGATGTAATAGACAAAATCTAAGGTGATTTTTTAAATCAGCACATCAATATTATCCAGAAACAGGTCTTAGAATTAAATCACCAGCAAAAAATGTTTTTTTTGTTGGGCAGTGTAATTAATGTTATTTATCTTTTTATACCTGCTAAATGGTTTAGAGGTATAAGATGATAAAAACATTTATAAAAGGAATACAGTTGACACAATAAAATACACCTGTATTTAATTTATAAAATATTTCATGACTCATGTACTGTATTTTAGATAAACACACAACTCATTTAGCAAACTCAACAACCCCTGACAGCAGACATGTTCAAACAGATTTCCACCCATTTACCAAAGGGTGACAATTCATGGGAGTGATCTGTGTAACTTGTTTGAACATGTGCTCTGTTCATACTTCAGGGTTAGTCAGTAAGAATCAAATAATGCAATGTACAGTATTCAGGTGGTTCCAGTAGTGAGAAAAAGAGTTTGTTAACAAATAGTGTCAGGCATCAGCACTTGATACACTTGATTGTAACTATTATTTAAATACTGTACACTACAGTAAATTTTATTTGATAGCTGTCAGCTATAATTAATATTTTTGTGTGTAAGATTGAATGTAAAATAATTTTATAGTGTATTATATATACACACACACACACACACACACATATATATATATATATATATATTATATATATATATATATATATATATATATATATATATATATATAACTATAGTGTATTATATATACTGTGTATATATATAATATTAATTAAAAAAAATCTTTATTATAATTAATGAATAGACTATAGGTCTAGTTACAATATAAAATTGAACATATTATTTACAAAGAAAAATGCCACGTGTAGCAGGTGCAGGAAGAAAAGGTAAGGGTGAATGGAATGAAGTGTTAAGTGTAGAAGGAACAAATAAAGTTATATGTAAGTATTGTAACACTGAAATAAGTGGTAAAATTGAACGGATAAAAGCCCATTTAAATAAATGCCCTAAACGAGTTACATCATGAGGATATGAAAACCCTTCACCTAAGCCTTCTGTGATTCTGATTTTATGGTCATGGAGACAATGGAGTAATTATAAAATGTTTAGGAGCCATACTGTCTTATAATTTTATAACAATTTAATAGTTAAATACTGGAATTTGCTATTTGGTTTTGGATCATTTCACACATACTGTATTTTAATTTTGTTTTTCAATGAGTTTCATAACCTACTGTTGAATGCTGCAATACAAATGTAAACTTATTGACTAAACTTTTTAATGTCCTCCATATTTTGAATAACCTGTTTAGTTTATAGAGCATTAGTTAGTAATTATAAATAATATAACAAATGGTATTCCTATTTTAATGGAAAAATACAGATAAATATAAAAGAAATGGCAACTTTTGAAAAACCCACCTAGGTGGGTAAAATAGCACGTTTTTCAAGTGGGTTTAAAAAAAAAACCCAGGTGGGGGGAAACGGGTTACCCACTTTTGTGCCAACCCTGGTACGAGCCCATCTTTGAGGTTGTACTGTTCTTTTACCTTCGATGGTTCCTTTTGTTCCAGGCGCGCCCGAAGGTTTTGGGTGTGTTGGTCCTGTTGTTGGAAGTATTGCAGGCACTCGTAGTCAAACACAGGAAGAATTCTTATTTTATTCACTTGGGCGTCGGGCTTGAGTCTCGACAGTCCGTCTGGAATAACTTGAAGTTTCCCCGGTTTGTACACGATTTTTGCCGCAAAGTCCTGAATCAACAGAGCCCATCTACTCAACCGTCCTTCAAGTAGCTTGTCCTTGAAGAGGTACGTGAGTGGCTTATGGTCAGTCTTGACCCAGAGGATCTCCTTTTCGGGCAATCACATCTCTATTTCTTATCAGGAAATCGAGAAGTGATTCCATTAGTTTGGGATCCTGTAAGGCTGGTGACTCCTGAAGGGAATGCTCCAGACATTTCTTATATTCTTCTTTCAATACTGAAGGGTTTAACTCTGAGGAACTGTAAACATGATTTATCGTACTGGTTGGGAAATCTGAATCTATTTCTACTGTGGAAACAGTTCCTATTTTCTGATTTGAAGTTAATTCGATAGGGCTTTTTCCTTTGTTTAAACAAACAACAGGGATAGCTGAATTCTGACTCTGACTAAGGACTTGGGCAATAAGAACATCTCTTTTGAAATTACTTTTCTCTGTAATCGGAGTATGCTCTGACTCTAATAATTTTCCTTGACTGTCGACTACTTTTGCTAGGAAACATCTTCTCATAAGGTGCTACTGTTATATGCTCGGTCGAGCATATGAAAAATTGAGAATCTGACTCTGGTTCGGCGACTAAAATTTGCCATATGGGCTGAACTGAAACTGGCTGAAGTGAAACTATCTGGAAACTGACTGTCTGGAAAGTGACTGTGTTGATCCAACTGGATTCAACAACTGGAACCGATTATTCTTGGGGCTGATTTCTGGAGCGGTTGTCCCTCTGGATGCAACCAACTGACTTGAACTGCTATCAAGTGGAGGGGTTTCCTATTGCTTTCGGAAATCTGAACTGAACTAATTCTATTAGCATTAAGCTGGCTGTTATTCTCATGGAGATGGTGTGTCCTATTTCGACACTTTACTAACTTTCCGGCTGGGTAAATCTCCCATTGATTCCGGTTAAAATAATCCATACCTAGTAGGATATCTGTCTGAAAGGTGGCGACTGTGTCCACTATACAACATTTCACGGGTATACCGCGTTTCCAACTTCTAAATATAATTCAATTTCTCCGTATGTAGGTATGGGTGTGCCCGTAACTCCTCTGAGTTGACAGGATGGTGCCTTAATTTCATATTTGTAATCTGTACTTTCTAGTAATTCATCTACACATTGTTTCTTAATTAACATCGCGTGTGCTCCTGTATCTAGGAGAGCGGTTATATCTTGGTTATCTATGTTACAATTTATTATTAAATCTAGGAGGTCTGCACCTATTATTCTGATGGGGAGTTGGTGTGTGTATTTGGGTACATTACTGCTCTTTAGGAGGGAGGAGGTTGAACTGCCTCCTCCAAAGTTGGATCTAAAAGAGGGCTCGAATTGTCCTCTAGGGTAGGACCTGGGTCATATTCTATGGGACCACCATACGCTGGAGGGTTTTCTTGAAAACTGTACTCTTGGGAAAATGATTCCTCCACGGGTACTTCTACGTACCGAACTATCCAACCTTGTTGATTGTACTGGGGTTTGTACATAGGGTAATAGTGTGATTGACCCTGTGGTCGTAATCTATTTGGTTGGTGGTTCGGCTGAGGCTGGGAATGAACTGGTTTCTTGGGATTGGAGGGCTTTTGGGAACGTTGGTGGTTCGATTTCTGGAAGTGGGGCCTATACCCTGCAGGGGCTTTATCGGCACATTTTTGGCGATCGCCACGGCGATGACCATGTTCGTGACAGTGGGAGCAATAAGAGGGTAATTGCACTGACTTATCATGTGCCCAAAGCTATCGCAGTTAAAACACTGTGGAGGGGGCGTGTATTCTGGGTTTGGGGGGGCTTTTTTGTGGTGGTGTTCCCTGCATTGCCTTGATTTATAGGGTTGTTGTTGTTGTTGTTGTTGGTTGTGGTTGCTGCTGCTGAATGTAATGTACGGGGGTTTCTCTACCCTTTCGGTAGTTCTGGTTTGCTAATCTGGGTAATGTTCCCGTGTTTTATTTATGGCTACACTTACTGGTTTGTCCACATTTAGAAACTCTTGAAACTTTTTTTAGGTGCTCCGGGTAGGTTTTGGTAAATGGTCGTTGTACTATGAGGTTTCTTTGTTTTGCAGTGAAAGTAATGCCACACGCATTTTCTGCGGCTCGGAGGGCTTCTCCTACGAGTTTATGTGTGTCGTGCAATAAAATTATTTAAATCTTCATGTTCCTCTTTCTTCCATTTAGCTTGGAAGACTGCTTCTAACGTGGCTAAGGGTTGTGCAAGTGTTATTTCTTTAAAAAATTCTAATAAGTTTTGTTTAAAATTGTCCCATGTTGTAGCTTCGCTAATTGATGGGACGTAGGTGACTGTGTCATGAGCATTCCCTTCTTTAGGGTCGATAAACCTTTTTGCTTCCCTAATCTTTATATCATCATCGGTGATGTTTTCGCGTAAGAAATGTTGTTCTAAAGACTCAATCCAAGGTCTTACGCGTGGTTCAACAAAGTGATTATCTATGGTCCCCTTAAAAATTAAGACAGTATGGGGAAGGTTTACTAGTCTACCTAAGTTAATGTACGCTGGGGCGGGGGTTTGAGACATATTGGCTTGTACTTGATCTGAAGTTTGTGTGGTTGGGAATATGTTTGAAGGGCGCGGGGTAGGTGGAAAAATGGGTGTAGGAAATTTTCGATGTCAGAAAGCGCACCGTCTGAATCGCTCATATGTAAAGGTACTATTAATGTGTTCTAATTTGGTCTGCTTGACCGATCGTAATTTATGGAATGATCACTTAAGGGGTTTTTCTAACTACTCTATCAAAGAAATACACATTAAATAAATGCACGACAATTTGCCTAACTAGGGGAAAATTTGAAAAGATTGCAACAAAATAATAATAAAAAAAAATAAGCAAGATTATCTGGTACTATGCTTGGTACATTAAATAAAATTATATTATAATACTGGAAATAACTCGGTTTCACTAAAAAGAAATGTATCACTGGTGTATGGAATGTTCACTGTGTTTTTTGTTAATTCTGGCTCAATACTAATTATTTACTGTTAATAATACTGACTTTTCAAATGTTTAGAGATTATTTTAAAAAAGAGTTCTGTACTTAACAAGATTCCTACGGCGAAATCCTTGGAGACGTGTCCTGAAGACGTGTCTTGCTGGCCACTTGTTCTTGGATGAAAACTAGGCGTGGAGAACTTGGAGTCGTGACACACCGGTTCAAGGGTGGATGTGACGAACTAGAAGTCGTGACACGCCGGTCAACTGGATGTTGGTTCTAGTTCCAGGGTCTGAAGACTGGAAGAATCCTGGATGCAGAGGTTGCCAGTTGTTAAAATCCTGGCTATAGGGTCGCCAGTTGTTAACCCCTCCGTCTATGGCCTGGGTTGGTTCGAAGTCGACGGGGGTTCTAGTTAGGTGGCAGCAACGGATGTGTTACTTGCAGTAGTTTTCTTCTATATTACTCTCCGAGTTCTTCTATAGTGGCTCGGAGGATTCTGGGAGGCTTACTAAATTCTCTGAAGATTCCCATTCTTCTTATAACGTATCGGGGAAGTTTAATGACTAAGTTCTCTGAAGAGAGCAAGGCTCGAAGGAGAAGATAAAGACTATTTCTTACTGTAATTTACTGCTAAAATGTACAGGTAGTGCTCAGCCTCTGAACTGACTTCTGAATGAACATGGAAGAATTTACTGGGGTTTATATACCCCGATTCTACTAACATCATCATTATTAAATATTGAAGAGGCTGCATTATTTTTGCACAATGTTTGAAAATAAAGTAAATTTTTTGTTATGACAATGGTTAAACAGATAAACAGGATATAGGAAGATGAAGTCATATTTTTAGCTTAATCTCATATTTTTAGATCTGCTGTTTTTCCTGATCCGCCGAGTTAATTAAACGGAAATTGAATCATGCATTCTTATATTAAGATATGCATATGGACAAAAATTAAAAGTTTAAGGCAAGACATGACTTCATCTTTTATAACGAAGAGAGGATGCATTAATCTAAAAAATGATTAAGAATTTTGAAAAAAAAAGTCACCAATTATTTGGCAAAACAGGAAGCAACTCCAAAATTTATTCCAACGAACGAAAAAAATAATAATATCGCTGAGTGTATATTCCTACATGGCACATAATGTGTGTGGACATTTAGTACAATCTAAGTACATCACTGAGTACGGTGTAATTTGGTTTCTTACAATTATGATTATAATTACCAATCAGTTCACATTCACTTTTTGCATTATAGCGAGAGGAGATTTATTTTTATTTCGGAAGTTGCTTCCGCGGTGGTTAGCAGAATTCGAACACTCGCATAAATATTTATGAGATTGTGAGAAATTAATTAATTTTAAGAAAAGAAAATAAAAAGAATACATGTGGACGTATGTACATGTACGTATGAATTGAACAACCGATAACTTGCGCTATGCGAGTTTGGTTCCTATGTAAAAATTAATAATTAAGTATAAAGATCATACAGGAATTATTCATTTTATATATATATAACTTGGTTGAATGGTTTGTTCTTAGGGAAACGTAGCTTAGCGAGGAATCGGAGGAAAAAAAAGATGGTACATGTTTATTTACAGATGTTTATACGTTATATCATTTCATCTTTGATTTTAATTTAATGTACTGTAATTGCATTATTAATTCTTGCTAATTATCGCTAATTTTCGCATGTTCATTTTAATACAGTATATTGTATGTTTTTATTCATTATATTTATTTATCTTTATTTGATTTTAAACTTTTAGCACTGATGATGGAAATTACATTTTTCCGAAACGTCTGTAAATAAACATGTACCATCTTTTCGTCCTCCTATTCCTTGCTATATATATATATATATATATATATATATATAAAATAAAAATAAAAATAAAAATAAAATAAAAAAGTTATAGTTAAAACAAGAATGAAGAACCTGATATTATATAGGTATCCACAGTGCAGCTGTTGAGTTGAAAGTTATAAAATTATAGAATAATTAAAATTTAAAGTCAAACATTAAATAAAAAATTTAAATTTATATCATTATAAAAAATCTTAAAATTAGAGATTATAGAATTTGAAGGATTTTGAGAATAGCAAGTTTATAAGATAATAAGAATTATAAACTTTTAAGTTTAAAAGTCATGGTATATATAAACTTAAAATTTAAGTTAAAAATTAAAAATCATATAATTTTAAAATCTTAAGCTTAGCAATTACAGAAATTGAAAGACTATGAGGGACAGCAAAATTATAAAATCCTGAGGATTATAATTATAAAATTTTTAAGATAGGTTTACTTAACAGGTGGGTTATGCAAAGGCAATTCTATGCACTGCGTTCGCACGTATTAAGCAGATTACATTTTCTCCAAGGTTTTCAAAAGCTTTCCCCCGATTTCAATGAAATTTGTAGCAAATAATCACTATATATAGCAGCATTGATGGTATTCATTTCGATAAAATATTTTGATAATTAAAATAATTATCTCATTGTATTGAAAAATATGTAAAATATTGTGTCCGAATTATTAAGCAAGTATTCTATTTACGGATCTAATATAAATGGTGAAAATGGGTAAGAAGAAGGATTTAACACTAACTGAGAAAAGAAAAATAGTCAAGTTACTCGCTGAAAATATAAAATCTATTGAAATTGCGAAGCAGTTTGGCAGAGCTTATCGAACTGTAAACAAGTTTGTAGCGGAGAGTACCAAACTGAGGCAGCGAAGTGATAAAGGAGCTATAAGAAAAGTGACAAGGCGGCAGATATCTGTAATCAAGCGCAAACTGCAAAGCATCCATTGTCCTCAAGTAAAGAGGTTTTGAGCAGGCTGGCATACATAATGTACCAAGACATCTCGATGTGGAATCCTCCAAACAATTGGCAAGACGTGTAAACCTACGATTCAGTCACCATTCACACCTGGTTGTTAATGGTGACTGAATCGTAGGTTTACACGTCTTGTCAATTGTTTGGAGGATTCCACATCGAGATGTTCTTGGTACATTATGTATGCCAGCCTGCTCAAAAACCTCTTTACTTGAGGACAATGGATGCTTTGCAATTTGCGCTTGATTACAGATATCTGCCGCCTTGTCACTTTTCTTATAGCTCCTTTATCACTTCGCTGCCTCAGTTTGGTACCCTCCGCTACAAACTTGTTTACAGTTCGATAAACTCTGCCAAACTGCTTCGCAATTTCAATAGATTTTATATTTTCAGCGAGTAACTTGACTATTTTTCTTTTCTCAGTTAATGTTAAATCCTTCTTACCCATTTTCACCATTTAGATCCGTAAATAGAATACTTGCTTAATAATTCGGAACACAATATTTTACATATTTTTCAATAAAATGATATAATTATTTTAATTATCAAAATATTTTATCGAAATGAATACCATCAATGCTGTTACATATAGTGATTATTTGCTACAAATTTCATTGAAATCGGGAAAAAACTTTTGAAAACATTGGAGAAAATGTAATCTGCTTAATAATGCGAACGCAGTGTATGTACTGTAGATGCTGCTGAAAGCTGTGGAAGTCATTTTGAGTAAGAATCAATATTCTTTGTCCTTCCTGCATCTGACAGACATATATTATGCCATCCTGTATATAGCAGGGCTAAATTATTTATTCTTTTTTTTATTTAATAGTTTGTCCAAGATTTCTTTTCTCTAGTCACAGAGTGATTCATTAATATATATATATATATATATATATATATATATATATATATATATATGGGATGAATTTCATAAGTTAGACACATGAAACGAATGAATGATGCAAAACCACAAGGAAAGAGAAAAATGATTCCAAGGCTTTTTGTGAATTCAGAATCGTCATTCCATGATGAGTTGTACGTCTGAATACACGAGAGGCCTTGGAATCATTTTTCTTTTTTCTTGTGGGTTTCCATTATATATACAGGGTGTCCCATAAGTCCGGCATCATAGGAAAAATAATTAAAAAAAGGCAAAACAAAAGCTTTTTATTTACAGAACGTGCTCAAAATGTCCACCATTGTTTTCAATACACAAATTCAGACGTGATACCCAGTCAGCAAGCACACGGTGAATGATGTCAGAAGTAATGGTGTTACATGCCCCAATAATGCGCTGCCGCAAATGTTCAACACTCCTAATTTTCTCTGCGTATACCAGCGCTTTCAAGTGGCCATTCCACAGGCCCTCGACGTCCTATCCAATGACCAGAGAATTGTTGGTACAGGTATTCCCTTACTTGGGTGCTGTAATGTGCAGGAGCGTCGTCTTGCTGGAACCATATTGGGAAATTTCCTTCTTCGTTCAAGACTGCGAAATGCTTCTTCCTTGAGCATACGTAGGTAGGTGCCTCCAGTGACTTGTTCATCGAAAAAGAGGGGGCCTATGATGCGATCCTTCCAAATGCCACACCATACCATCACCCGAGATGCACCAGTGCACCTTGTTCCTTTGAAGAGGTATACATACCAATGAGGGTTGTTTTGAGACCATTAGCGGGTGTTCTGTCGATTTACATCACCATTTCCATAAAAAACAGCCTCGTCACTGAACAGAATGGTGGACGGGAAACTGGCATCCCGAGCATAGACATTATGGCCTGTAGAAAGAGAAAAATATGAATTATGGTTTGTAGAAATAGAAAAATATGAATTTCTCCTATGATGCCGGACTTATGGGACACCCTGTATATATATATATATATATAATATATATATATATATATATATATATATATATATATATAATATATATTAGGTTTGATATTTATAACTGTACTTTATACTTATTTCTGATTTCCACAGCCAGCCACTCGATTTGAATTTTATGATTCTTTTGTCTCTGTCATTATTATTTTTCCTAACTCAGTGTGCTTCCATAATAACATTTTCAGGAATATTTATACAGACTTTGTCTAAATTGTCTCTGATGATATTTCTAACAATTTGAGTGGAATTTTCATGAATTTGGAGCCTTGAGGAACTCTAGGACTGCTGATAAAGTATAAGTCCTTGTAGGTTTCCTGTTTAGGATCACTGGTTAACCTCTCATTTTCTAGTATTTGGTTGTGTAGTTCAGTGGTTCCCAACCGGTTTTGGCTTATGGCCCCCTTAGGAACCTTATTTTTTCCTGTGGCCCCCATAAGCATTATTTTCAGTAGGTAATATGCAGATTAACTCTATTTTACAAAAACAAATATATATAAAGGATATTAAAACAACTATTTGTATTCAGGTACAATATTATTTGTCACATAGGACTATAAACATAACAAAAACTAAACAGTGGCTAACAAAAATTTAATAACCTTTTAAAATAAATAATTTTTCCTACAAAAAAATAAAATCCTTTAGCAAAATCAAATAAATATATCATTAACTCCTTATTTATTCAATGCGATCCTTGTGACTCATGCAGTTTCGCAAGTTTTTCAATATCAGGGTCTATGGTTGTCAGAGACAAACGAAGATCACCTCTACTTACTATTTCTAAGCGGTTGCGAGCTTTTGATAGTAGGTGTGACACTTTACTAAAACCGGACTCAACCAGATAAGAAGTAGGAAAGGCAATGAAATACAATTTTACTTCGTCCCAAAGCAATGGGTATTTCATTGCAATTTCACTACTTGTCCATAAGTTACTGAGCCCATGCTTAAATTTAGCCTGAGAGATTTGATTACTCTGTAACTCAATGAGGCTTTCTTGTAATCTGATATCAACATCAGCTGCATTAATCCCAAATGGGTCTACCACCCAACCTGGAATGTCCATTTCTAGAAGATCTGTGAACCTAACTTCCATATCACTGTGCAATTTCTCCAAATGATCAATGTATACTAAAATATCATCATCTTTCAGCTCACTCTCAATAGTGCGGAGGGTTGGAAACTGTATCAACTCCTTTCGCCCGATTTTGTCCTGAACAGCTTAATTTTTCCCAGAAATGCACAAATAGCCTCTTTGCAAGTTAAAATATTTGTATTTTTACCTTGTAGCTGTTTGTTCAAGACATTTAGCTTTTCAAATATATCTGAAAGGTAGAATATGTCACATTTGGCAGCAATGATTTGTACTCCAAGCTGCTTACCATCCAGAAATAATGCAACACTATCCCAAAGTGCAACGAAGCGACGCAGACAATTACCCTTAGAAAGCCATCGCACCTCTGTATGCAAAAGTAGGCGCTCGAACCCTTCTTCATTGCTAGCACAGAGTTGTCGGAAAAGACGCCCTTGAAGTGGATTTGACTTGATAAGGTTGACTGCCTTAATTACACTATCAAGTGCATCTTTCAGACGTCCTCCTAAATTTTTTGCAATCAGATGTTGACGGTGGACAACACAGTGTATGCAAAAAACTTTAGGTACAGCCTCTTTTAAATGTGTAATAAATCCCCTATATCTACCTACCATAGCAGCGGCGCCATCAGTTGCACAAGCCATGATATTTCCAAGTGGAATATCATTTTCTTTGAAATAGGTCACTACTTCTTTGAAAATTGTTTCACCTTTAGTATCTGTCACAAGGCTCCGGGCAAAAAGCATTTCTTCTCTGAGTTGATCATTATCCAAAAACCTAACATACGCCATGAGAAGGGCTTCATTATCACGTAATAATGATTCATCAATTTGTAATGCAAAGATCTTTACTTGTAAATGTTTAACTAGTTTTTCCTCTACATCCTTTGCCATTTCATCAATACGTCTTGATACTGTATTGTTGCTCAACGGAATGACCTCAGTGATTTTTTGGGGATTTGTTTCATGACAGTTGAAATCACCACAGATACTGAAGGCAAAATCAATTCTTCACCAATAGTATGAGGTTTCCCCGATTTCGCTATTAGCTTGGAAATCTCATAAGATGCAATTAAACCTTTGTCTAATTTAGCCGCTGTTTTGCTAAATATATCTTTAATAGTGCTCCTTGCTTGGAAATCATCGCGCAGCTTTTTAAAGTAATCTAATGTTTTGTCTTTCTTGTCCTTGTGCTTATTCTCCAAATGTATTTTAAGCTTACTTGGTCGCATACTATCATTAGAAAGTGTAGCCATACATATCAGACAATGGCTTTGTTATATTGTCTGGTGAATGTATAAAACCATAAGCTAAATACTCACTGGAGTATTGTCGACATTTTTTCTTCGTCGCAGTAACCATGGGTAATCTGTGCAGAAGAAATTTACTATATTAATAATATATATATATATATTACTTTTTAGAGCCGAAGCGCGCCGAACAGAAAGGCGCTTATCTCAGCGGCGAAAGAGGAAGAGTATTTCTGAGAAAAGACCCAGAAACAACCCTCCACTCCCTGTGCAGAGCACCGGGAGGGTGCACAACACCAACTCCTAGTACATCCTGGTGCCCTGTACCGAAATACAAAACACCAGAAATGTACCCCCTTGAGGGGATATATATATATATTACTAAAATTAATGCAGATACAAAACGAATAAATACAATCATCAGAATCTAAGAGTAAATGCCATATTCTTTGTAAATAAACCCTAATTGAAACCGAAGTGAAAAAAAATGCTTTGGTGTAGTAATGGCACACTTTACTGACAAACAAAAATTTGCAGTTATTTACTTATATTATGTATTAATTATAAAAAAAATAATCAAAAGAAATACTGTACTTATAGCAATCTATTATAAATTAAAAAAACTAGTAAAATTACTACAACTTCGCAATATTAGGGTAAACAAATAAGAGCTACTTACACACTACAGCGACGATCCACGTGGTAAACAGACTGTAAGGATTTCAACCTGAAGTATTTTTATCAAGTCAACAACGCTGCCAGGCGCATAACGATCAAGCGCACAATGGAGTGCGCCGCACAATAAGCTTGTAAGATGCAAAATATTTGTTTACAGATAAATTCAAATTCTATTATAAAATATCTAAAAAAAAGGAAAATATATGTATTAATAATTTTTTAAAATGTAATTCAACTACATAAATTAAAATTATCTATTGGCCTAACTATAATTTAGGCTTCAATAGGTTGAGTCCTGTGGCCCCCTTCATGGAGTCTGTGGCCCCTCTAAATCTTAACATTTTCCTGTGGCCCCCTTCAAATGTGCCATGGCCCCCGGTTGGGAAACACTGGTGTAGTTGATCTTCCATAGTGGATGCTCTCTCATTAAGGGCATGTAATGCTTTGTTTTCTTCTAGTTTGTTTATTGTTGCATCCTTTTCTGTCAGACAATTTAAGATAAAAGAAAGAGAGAGATTCCATATATAACACTAATTGTTTATCATCATTATCACTAGTAAACACCTGGCATTCCTCTTTTTTTTTTGCCTGAAATCCTCAATCCATTGATGGAGGGGGATCTCTCTGGGGGAAACAGCACTTGATGTGGAAGGAGAAGACATACGTACCTCTCTCCTGTTCCCTCATGGAGACCTACCTTTTATTTGCTTGAAGCTACTCAATCCATTGATGGAGGGAGATCTCTTTGGGGAAGCAGCACTTGATGCGGAGGGAGAAGGCATATCTCTCTCCTGTTCCCTCACAATAAATTTATAATTGTTTTTGCCTTATTAGACTATAGTGCTCCTGAATTTAATCAAATAATTATTATTTCTTATATTTCTTTACTTTTCATTTTATTATTTCTGTTTTATATTTTTCATTTCTATATTGTATAAGTACATATATTTTAATTTTGCTGACAAATACCCAATGAAAAAATTAGGCCAAAACTGTTGTACAAACCATAATTTTAATTATTAAAAAAAAAGGGGGGCTTAAAGTTTTAATGCATATAAAAGTCTATAATTAAAAAAGTGAGTTTACTGAGTATGTTGTTTAAAGGTGGGTCCACATAAAATTGAACTAACTCATCATTTACTCATAAATTTCTCATGTTCATTCATCTTCATTTTATTATTCACCCTCTAGCCACGTCTGATTGAGGGCTAAACCCTTACAATAAATGACCTGGCTCCAACCCTCTACCTCAAGTCTTCACACCAGATGGTAAGTACAGAGCATAATATTGTGCATGCTTTCTTTATTAATTTATCATTGTCTTGTGTAGAGTCTTGTGTTGACACGACTTATGATAATGATTTTGATAATAACGAAGCACCCTAAATTACACCCATAAAAATGCATCAATGCAGTCCCAACTGGAAAAATCCAGATATTGTTTTTAATCTCCAGTGCACAGCCTAGTTGACACCTAGTGGCTGAGGTGGAGGAGGCAGGGGGCTACTATTATATTTTTTAATGTTATTTCATGCATCTGTACAGTTTTTTCATGAATTAACTATTTATTTAGCCTTCTGTTTACCTATTTCAGTAGTTTGAGTACCCTATGTATTTTATACAATTTATTACAGTTATTGAGCATTTTTGCGTTTATTTTTTGGCCCTGGTCCCTAACCCCCCATTTTACATGTAAACACATCTTGCATTAACAGAGATTGTGATAATGTGCCTCTCAGCAATACTTATCTTGCATTAATGTGTGACTTTACTGTATTAATATTAAAATTCTCTTTCAGGATGTAAAACTATTTTATATACAGTATACAGTATTTACATTAATTTTTTCAAGTTCCAGCACATAACCCCAATTTCCCCACAGGTCTTATGTTCACAAATATGTGAATTTGCAAATATGCAAACCCTCTCAGTCCCAAAATTCATGTATTTGCCAGGATTTACTCTATGTCAAAAAATGGTTGCATCATTATTTCTTACTACTGATTGTGTTTGGTGCTACCAGACATTCTTGCTATATTCTATATTAAGGTCCTTTCCCTAATGTGAAATTTAAATAGTTCATAAAGCTATAGCCCTGTGTTGAACTGAAAGAACACCAACCACCTTTAAAAGGGTCTTTTCATGTGAATCCTTATATGGTCTTTAAGCCAAGACTTTGTTGCTGCACTAAAAGAACACTAACCACATTTAAAAGGTCTTTCTTTTTTTAAGTAAATGCCTTTTTATTAATCTCAAAAGCAAACTTTGCTTCTAAGGACTTAATCAGCTAGTTTGGCCCCTTTTTTTTAAGGTTTTCATTTTGTATTAATGATTATGAGCAACCCAACACAAATCTTAACAGGAAGATGCTGTTGGACAGTTTCTTTGACTAATTCAATACTTTTTATTTAAGTAGCATTATGTGGTGCCGCGTTTGTTAGCGGGCTAGAGATAAAGTAAAGGCCAATTTGAGGCTTTATTCAACATAAACATAGCATAGATCTGAAACACAGAAAACAATAATTAGTAAAGACTTGTTACACAGAAAACAATGATTAGTAAAGACTCATTACATTCCTCTCTTCTTTTATAATACGTGATACATTGCACGGTAAGAAACAAAACGACAAGTTCAAGATATTTTGGAAGAAAGAAGAGTCTACAAGTTTAGGCGTTGAGCTGGGTATCTGATTCGAGTGCTTCTTCTCAGAGGGGGACTCGTCTCGGAGGTTACTGACACAGGTGGGCCTCTCTCGACTTCGACTGGAGTCGCTTCGACGGGAGCTGTTGGGACCGTGTGTTGGCGGATCTCAGCGGGTTCTGAGTCGTCCGTTAGCGGGGTGGAATTGATTGGCGGACTGGATACGGGGGGTTCATAGTGATTCGTGTCATCCGTATTGCTACGTCCCGCCGGTGCCAGGTCCCTGATGGATACGGTATCTTCTCTCCCATTCGGATGCCGTATAAACGCGTAGTTGGGGTTTGCCTCAATTAACTCAACTTCCTCGACGAGGGGGTCGTTCTTGGATCGGCGAATGAATTGGCGAAGGAGTACAGTTCCCGGAGAAGACAGCCACGTCGGTAGTGCAGAACCGGTAGAAGTACGCCGCGGGTGCGTGAATAGACGCTCGTGAGGAGTTTCGTTCGTGGCCGTACACAGCAGCGATCTAATCGAGTGCAGCGCGTCTGGTAGGACGGACTCCCATTGCGACATCGGCAACCCGCGATCTTCTATGGCTAGTTTGATGGTGTTCATGATGATTCCATTGTAACGTTCGCATTGCCCGTTTCCTTGGGGGTGATACGGCGTTGTGCGACTAGTCGCGATACCATGTTTAGTTAGGAACAGTTTTAGTTCCGAAGACATAAACGATGTCCCTCGATCTGTGTGGATGTAAGAGGGAGTTCCGAAGGTAGAAAATAACTCGGTGAGACGGGCGATAACGGTTGACGTGTTCGTATCACGGCACGGGAAGGCAAAAGGAAAGCGTGAATACTCGTCGATTACTGTTAGGATGTAAGGTCGCGAAGTTGCGCTCGGAAGCGGGCCTTTAAAGTCGATGTTAAGTCGGTCAAACGGGGACATGGCCCGTATTAAGTGACTAACTTCTGGTTTATAGTACTGTGGCTTACATTTAGCGCATGTTTGGCATTCCGACGTAACTCGTTTGATGTCATCCACTGAGAATGGTAGGTTCCTAGCTCTCACAAAATGAGTCATTCGGCGGACTCCTGGGTGTATCAGATTAACATGCAGCTGGGCGAGGGATATTCTTGGAGTAGCAGCGCAAAAGGATCGCGACAATGCGTCTGCGGCTCGGTTCTCGGGGCCCGGTCTGTATTTTATTGTGAATGAGTAGCCGGCTAGTTCTACACGCCAACGGAGAATCTTATCGTTCTTAATACGACCAGTAGCTTTTCCATCGAACATGAAAGATACGCTCCGCTGGTCGGTGACGACAGTAAAGTGTCGATAAGCTAAGAAGTGCTTCCACTTGCGAATGGATTCGATTACAGCGTATGCCTCCTTTTCAACGATGTGATGGCGACGTTCTGTGTTATTCAGAGCGCGAGAAAAGAACGCCACCGGGCGGCGTTCTGGGTGAGGGTGGCTCCGATTGCTGAAGAGGAAGCGTCCGTCTCCACAGTGAACGGCAGTTCTTCATCGATTGAACCGACGACAGCTTTCGAGATATCATCTTTGAGTGTTTGGATCGTTGATACTTCCTCGCGAGTTAATGGGAATGATGAAACGTTGAGCAGAGGTTTGATCTTGAGGGAATAGTTCTGAATCCATTTAGCATAGTATGCGAATAGTCCGATTACGCGTTGTAGAGACTCCTGATGGATACGGGATACGTCGGTTCGAGGATATGAATTCGTTCATGACGCGCTGGAAGGCCGCGGCTCCGTTAGTTACTCCCATAGGGATCCTTCTGAATTGGTATAGATTTCCGTCAGCCTCGAATGCTGTGAAAGGTCGTTCAGACGGATCGATTTCTACCTGGTAGTATGCGCTTGACAGATCAATTACGCTGTAGTATTTGTGTTGAGACTTTGTTGGCTATATCATCGATTCGCGGAAGAGGATATGCATCTAGCATGGTAAATCGGTTGACGGTTTGAGAGAAATCGATTACCATGCGTTTTTTTTTTGTTTCGGTAGATGTGATGACTACTTGAGCACGCCAGGGTGAGTTACTGGGTTCAATTATCTCATCCCTGAGTAGCTTTTCGATTTCTTTCCCAATGAAAATTTTGTCTTCAGAGCAAAATCGTCTGGACTTCGTGGCGATACGACAATCGGCAGTTAAGTTGCCGAATAGTGGTGGGGCTGAAATTCTTGATCGAGTAAGGCCGCATATATGGAGTGCTGGCTCCGGACCTCCGAAATTGATGTTCAATTCCTTGTGTCTGATTAAGAATGGGGTACCGAGTATTATGTCAGCGCACAGATCCGACAAGACGGATAGTTCGAGCTTTTCGTAGTCGCGGTCTCCCATCGTAACCTTCACTGTACATCGACCTGAGACGGCTGCGGATAGATTAGGCGAAGCCATTGATACGACGCCCGAGTGCGGAAGAATGGGCAGCTCTAAGTGTTTGGCTAGATCCTCACGAATGAAGTTGTCCGAGCTGCCAGTATCCAACAAGGCGAGACACGAACGGCCGTTGACGAGGATATCGACTGTTGAGTTGGTAGGCATGGAGGAGCTACACGATAGAGTGGTACTAATGGTCGCTAATGCTGCGGCTGAATGAGACGCTGTGGTTTTATCCTGTTTTTGACGTGCCGAGGAAGTACTTGAGCGGCAGACTTTGGCCCAGTGGCCGGTCTTTTCACATTTCGCACAGATAGAATCCTTTGCTGGACACCTGCTTCGTGGGTGGCGTCGAGACCCGCAGAAGCAGCACAGAGCAGCTTTGTTGTCGAAATTCGCAGCGGCTGAAGAGTTTGGGAGATCGTCTCCTTGGACGCAGGCAGGCCGGGCAGAGTCAGTAGTCGGCGACGGTTCGTGGCGAGAGCCAGTGGCTGCAACAGCACCGTAATGAGTGAGGTACGATTCTGAGTTTTTCTGGGCCTGATCTAATGTTCGAGCCTGGACGATAGCCTTTTCCAGTGAGAGTGTGTCATTTTCGAGTAAGCGGGTACGGATGGCGCTATCTCTAATTCCTCGGATGAAAGCGTCTCTCACAGATGAACTCCTGTTTTCGTCGGCGGAAACTGATTTGAAGTTGCAGTCATTGGCTAGTTGTTGAAGAATTTGCAAGTACTCATCGAGGGTTTCCTCGGGCTTTTGGTGACGGGTGGACAACAGGTGGCGAGCGCATACCTCGTTTGGCTTCTTGACGTAGGTGGCCTCTAAGGCTGCCATGGCATCCTCATAAGTAGAGCAGTCTTGAATGATATCAGCGACATCGGGGCCGATATGTATGAATAGAACCTCCAATTTATTGGGGTTGTGTTCGGCGATAGTACTCAAGAAATATTTGAATCCGCGCGACCATAATTTCCATAGTTTCCCAGCTTGGGGAGAATTCGGAGAAGTAATAAATTTATCCGGGCCGACTGAATGGCCGACTGAAAGGCCGACTGAATGGCTGATTGAAATGTTGAATAAATTGTGGTGCCGCGTTTGTTAGCGGGCTAGAGATAAAGTAAAGGCCAATTTGAGGCTTTATTCAACATAAACATAGCATAGATCTGAAACACAGAAAACAATAATTAGTAAAGACTTGTTACACAGAAAACAATAATTAGTAAAGACTTGTTACACAGAAAACAATAATTAGTAAAGACTTGTTACACAGAAAACAATAATTAGTAAAGACTTGTTACACAGAAAACAATAATTAGTAAAGACTTGTTACACAGAAAACAATAATTAGTAAAGACTCATTACACATTAGATGCTCTTTTTTTATTGTTATTGTTGCACCTATTACAAATGGTATTATCGCAGGTTCTGTATCCCAATCTTCTAATTTTGTTCTTTAACCTTTGGTATTTCAGGTATTTTTCTTTCATAGCTGACAACTACATGATCAACTGGTACACCCACTTCAATTATATAGTACTTCTTTGTTCTGTTCTCTCCTCCACTATGATGTCTGGTCTACTGTACATATATGGCTGATATCTGTTGGTATTTCATAGTCAAACATGATTAATGCCAGTTCATTTTCCTCAATCTCTTGTTGCTCATGTTGCCAGTGTTTATCCTTCTCTGTTGGGATCTTATACTTTTTATATAGCTTTAGATGAACTGCCTTACATAATGCATTGTATCTTTCTGTGCAAATTCCCCTCTCTAACAGAGTGCCACATCCTGATAAGTGGCTCAATGTCTCTGGCCTTGAGTTACGTAACTGACATCTCTTACTGTATGGTGTGTCAATTTTAGAGATGAAATCTTTAGCTTTTCAAAAACTACTAGTGACCAAATGATGCATTTTTATGTGCTAAATCAAAATATGGCTTTAAAATCCAGATTTGACCACTCCTAACTACTTATATTTGAAGTTGAAGTTTATGAAAAATCAGCAATTTTTGCAAGTTTTTTTTATTGTATATAACTATATTTTACATACATATTACATACAGTTAAAGACATTTTGCTTGTATTTCAATATTAAAACTTAGAAATATAGATAGGTTTCTTGAACTTTGCCAAGGATGCCATATATAACTATATTTTACATACATACAATTAAAGACATTTTGATTGTATTTCATTATTAAAACTTAGAAATATAGATATGTTTCTTGAACTTTGCCAAGGATCCCATGTCTGCCTTGCTCTTGTTCCTGGACATGAGCTCCCTACTGGCCACCTGGCCACTGATGTACGCCTCCCTCCTCTCTTGTGAGTAAACATGTTGTGCTGCTTCAGTTGTCATCCTTACACACCTCTCTACTGACTGTGTGTGTGTGAGGTGAGGGCCATGCAGGAACTTCCATTGGTCTATCCAGAAACTCCTTGATTGCAGCAGTGGTGAGGGAGCAGGTCAGAAGAGGCTCAGTCACGTCAGAGTTCCAGTCAATAAGCTCCGAGAGTTTGGTGGCATTTGGGGTGATGTCAGGAGTCTTCCTGGGTCTGACACTGCAGTTTCCTACCTGTGTCCCCTCATCTCCTTCACCTCTGATTTCCAGTATCCTCTTCACTGCCTCCCTCCTCTCCTCCTTCACCTTACTGCACAGCATGGCCTGAAGCACAGCCTCAGAGTGTGCATACCAGACTGATCTCTTCACTGTAGACATCACTGTTCCTATCACCACCTTCTTCTGACTTCTGAACAGCTCCAGTTGATACAGTACATGCCTGGGACCCAGTGGCGGATTTAAGGGGGGGCCGAGTAGGCCATGGCCTACGGCCCCGCGCCTGTGAGGGCCCCGCGCCCTCACATATAATTATAATGTTGGATTCCACTATAAATAATACAATTGATTAATGATTAGTGATAATTATGGTATCACTCTCTTTGCTGGCGGGAGTTTAGTTCTATTCAGGCCGCTGTGGAGTGCACATGTGAGTGTGTTTAGTGGTAAGTAATGGTAAAAGTCGTATCTCGAAAAAGTCGCCAGTCAATAAATGGGGATGGGGAGTTTTAGTCAGCTTTATAATAACATAAATAAGTTGAAAAATGTTAAATTAATGTAATTAATTTTTTTATATGAAACGTACTTAGGCTAGGTTAGGTCAGTTTAGCTTAGATTTCATAATAAATACATTTTATACATATTTAAGGAAAAAGTCGCCACTGATGGGGCTGGCGACTTTTCCCATAAAGCGACTTTTTCACCCGAACAACTGTTTAGTGTCTGTATTTAATTAATTAATTAAACTGTATTAATTAATACTAAACCGAGGGTCAAGTGTAAATAGTTTGTTTTTTATGTTTTTATGTTTCAGGATAAGGCAGTGAGGCTGCACTGAGGCACAATGGAGAAATCAACAAGTCGTGATCGTGATCAAGGAGGAAGTATAAAGCTGGCTCTGTTAAACGACAAGAAAAGGCAGACGTAAACCAAAGAGTAAAAAACTACCAAAAATAACTCAATGGTTGACATATCCAACAGTATCTGAATCTGCAAAATCACAAACTCAAACTGAATCCGGTCAAACTGAATCTGAATCAGTAGAGACACCAATTACGCCTGAAACAACTGGAGAAGCCACAACTAGTACTGAACCTAGTGTAGTTAGCGCAATTGAACCTGAACACAGTGACAGTGAGGAGACACAAGAGGAAGTGAAAGTTATGAATACCGGTACTCTGAACAAGGATTTGAAACGGATCTTGGATTATGGCCTAAAATAATTACTGAAAATGTGTGTGACTATTGGTTGAAAAAGGGAAGCGCAGAATGTCGACACTGTGATGGTGACTTCAAAGAGTCAGCTGTGAAAGAGCTAAACAGATCCCGTCATTGTACAAAGACATTATTCACTCGAACTCATTCATTATCTGGCCAAGAAATTAATCTTAAATGGCTCTGTTACTCTAAAACAACTGGTAAAGTGTATTGTTTTGCTTGCAAGCTTATGTCAAAGTGGAAAGCTCATTCACAACTGGCTTCAATGGTTGGAAGAACGCTAGGTATGTCATAGAATCTCACAGTAGGTCAGATCAGCACAGGAAAAGTATGGTCGAAATGATATATCGAAAGACTGCGGGTGCCCGTATTGACTCTAATCTAGTACAACAATATGAAAGTGAATGCGAGTACTGGCAAGCAGTATTGAGGAGGTGTGTAGATGTTTTAAAGCTACTTTGCGAACGCGGGCTAGCCATTCGAGGTAAAGATGAAGTAATTGGATCAGTACACAATGGAAACTATCTTGGGATTCTAGAGCTGCTGAGCACATACGACAGTTTCTTGGCAGCACATATCAAGAAACACGCAAACAAAGGTAGTGGTCATACTTCCTACTTGTCCCATGTCATTTCTGAGGAAGTCATTGGAATAATGGCAGAAAGGTTATGTCCTCAATAACAGATGAAGTAAAAACAGCAAAGTACTTCTCAATTTCTGTTGACTCCACACCTGATATTTCACACATGGATCAACTTACTTTTACAATCCGCTATGTACTGCCTACTACAGGTCCAGTTGAAAGGTTTTTGCAGTTTATTCCAGGGCCGGATTAACCATTAAGCAAAATAAGCCCGTGCTTAGGGCATCAAGGGAAGGGGGGCACCACAGAAATTTTCCATTGTCGGATTTACCATGGATTTATTATACTATTATAATACCAACAGAACAACTATGCAACAAGGCAGGCTGGATGCCTTATCTCTACTAAGTATAGAAGCAGATGTGTTACGTAAGATTAGTTTTGAGGATCTGATCAAAGACTTTGCAATTAAAAAAAGTAGGAGAAAACTTTTCAAATATAAATGAAGTGGAAGTATACAAAAATAAACATTATTTTCCATCTTACTGTAAGTTTTGTTTCATTTCAAAAAATAAAATTTTATTTTATGGTTTATTTTTGTTTATATTTTGAATTACATATATATGGGGCACCAAAATCTTTTAAGTGCTTAGGGCCTCTAAAGGTCTTAATCCGGCCCTGGTTTATTCCCATGCTAAGCCACACTGGCAGAGATATTGCTACAACTGTTCTTGATTTTCTTAAAGAGAAGAACATTCCAGTTGTCGACTGCCGAGGACAGTCCTATGACAATGCCAGCAACATGTCTGGTAAATATCTGGGGACCCAACAGATAATCAAGAATGAGTGTAGTGAAGCTGAGTACATACCATGTATGGCTCATTCCTTAAACTTGGTGGCTAAGTGTGCTGCAGAAAGCTGTCCTGCTGCAGTGTCATTGTTTGCTCTGGTACAAAATATGTACTCCTTTCTTGTTGCATCTACTTATCGTTGGAGGAGACACCGTGAGGTACTAGAGACTAATAAAGATAAGAAGTTGAAAGTTGATAAAATACTTTCAGACACTCGTTGGTCAGCACGAGCAGATGCTGTAGCTGCTCTCAGTAGAGCACACAAAGAAAACATCATTGTTCTGGAAGAGTTATTCTCAGATCAGAATCAGCCAGCTGAACAAGAGCTGAAGCAAGTGGTCTTCTCAAAGGTTTGAAAAAACTTGAAACAGTGATTCTTCTTGAAGTTTGGGATACAGTATTGGAAAGGTTTCAGAGTAGCAGTATCCAGCTGCAAAAATCTGGGCTCTCCCTCAACACAGCTGTCACACTGCTAGAGTCTCTTTTACAATTTGCTAAAGACCTGAGATCCCAGTTCGATGACTTTGAAGCAAAAGCTATGGCTAAGTGTGATCCCTGTGATGTGACGAGTAATGATGCATACTACGCCGACACGCAGCGTATTAGGAAGCGCAAGCGTCACCACGATGAACTAGACTCCGCGGAGGATGTTATGCTGACAGGGAGAGACAAGTTTAGAGTGACTGCATTCTTGCCCATCATTGACAAGCTCTGTGCTGCCCTACAACAACGCATTGCTGCTTACAGCGACCTTCGAGAGAAATTTGGGTTTTTATCAGAAATCTCAAACAAAACGAACACTGAGCTTAAAGCATCTGCTGAAAAGCTTGTGTCTTCATATCCTAAGGACTTGGAGGCTGGATTGGAGTCGGAGCTTTTGCAGTTTGCACACCTTATGAAATCCATTCCAAGAGATTCACCTGAAAGTGCTCCTTCATCAGGTGGTGCAAAGGCTGCAAAAAGTCCTGAACTAGAAATGTATGAGATAATTCACAGACATGACATGGTAGAAACATTTGCTAATGTTGAAATTGTATTACGACTCTATCTCTGCATGTTTGTCACAAACTGCACTGGGGAGCGATCATTCTCCAAGATGAAACTAGTCAAGAATTATCTAAGAAACACCATGGGGCAGGACCGTTTGTCTTCACTCACCCTGTTGAGCATTGAGCATGATAAATTAAGGGTGCTTGATTTTACTGATGTCATCAAACAGTTTGCAAGTAAGAAGGCTAGAAAAAAATCTTTTTTGACTGAGAAATAGTTAAGTGTACCGTACAAATTGCCTGCAATAAACAAAACCCACTCATTGCATCATTTGCATGTCAGTCAAGTGGTATTCTCTTTAGTTAATGGTGTATTATTATAGTTATTTTTGTTAATGGTGTATTATTATAGTTATTTTTTATTGTTAAGCTTCAAAAAAACAAATGTGTAATGTTCAACTATGAAATGGTCATTTGGCTAATTAATTATCAATAAATTGAATATTGTTTAAAAAGTAAATTTATTTTAACGCTTCGCTCGCCCATTGATTTGAGGGCCCCGTAAGGTCACCACTGGGGGATGGGGGTGTAAATCTTCATTTCAGTTAATTAAGCTAGCTTTGCGTAGTTTGGGGCCCCGCACTCCAACCGGCCTAGGGCCCCGCGCACCTTAAATCCGCCACTGCTGGGACCCTCCACCCAGCTGTGATTTAACTTGATGTTGAACCAGTTTGGCATGTAGACTCCCACTATGAATTCCACAATTATCCTCAGATTCTTCAGGTTCCTACCCTTCAGCCAATGTTTGGAAATCCACAATCTGCAGAACCTTAGAGCTGTGGTGACCTACCTACTGTGACAGACTGGCCCAATCTCCAGGAGAGCTAGACTCTGAGGTACCTCTCCCGATCTGATGGCAGTGATGATTCTGTAGCCATATGATTGGTCTGTGCTGAGGTCCTTGACTACCTCCTGACTGAGATGGGGTAGAGGAGGACCAACAGTGATCCTCATGAAGTTTGGGTTGATCTCCAGCTCAGTGGCAGTGTCTACATCTTCCCTAGGGTCCCAGACCACTTGTTGTTGCTCAATGTCTTGCCATCCAGTGCAGTCACCAGGTGTCTGAGACTCAGCTCCCCAGTGTGCAAGTCACAGATAATCCACACGAACTTCCTGCTAAACTTGGCCTCCACATAATGCATTACTCCTCCCTCCCAGCCAGTATTCACATTAGTACTGTCACCTCCTATGGCCAAAAGGGTCTGGTCTGCTCCTCTCTCTCTTAGCCAGTTCACCAGATGATCAGCAATGACCTCAGCATGACTTCTCTCCTCTGCAGCTTCCTCTGGTACAAAATGCCACAAATATTTCCCACCTGGTTCATTGCACTCTGTGTAGTGTTCTTCCTTAATGAGGCCAGGAAACTGCCTGTCACTGCCCTCAGCTTCCATCATCACTTTGGTGTCATCTCTTTTTCCATCAAAGAAGATACAGGTGATGCCAGTTTCCCTAATCTCTTCATCAAACTTCTTGACCAGCTCCTTAGTCAGTCTCTCCTGAGTCCTCCTCACCTTATTGTGGTCAATCACCAGTGCTGTGTCAAACTCTGTGATAAGACCAGCATCAATCCAGGCAGCAGTGGCAATCTCTACAGTCTCTCTCAGCCAGAGCTGTGACTAGCGCTGCTAGTTTTTTAATAGCGCCACCACTAGCGTCGCTATATTTTCAAACTACTAGCGCATTTACCAGCGCCGCTAGTTTTTTAAATAAAAATTAACGCTATGCGCTAGCGCTAATTTTTATTTCAAAAATGAATTTAAAGTCCTTCTATTCCATACGAGTTTGAACCTTTCAAACATGTATGAACATGTATGCTGGCGGCGGTTCCCTCATTCTGCATTGCTTGCTTGTCAGTTATTAGTCATACAGCGGAAGTCACGGAGTGTGGTTGTGTTTCTCTCCCGCTCGATTTTTTCATTACGTTTACTAAAGGATGGCGTCTTCTTCTGCTGACCAGCAAATAGAAGTTAAAAATCCGTGGCCTTACATTGAAAAGTATTACTTGAAATACTTCTGTTGTATATATGATATATCAAATAATTAAATAAAAGAAATGTATTGTTTTCTATGGTATTAGGTATTTTTTATTTGTTATAGCTAGATTTAAATAAATATACTGGATTTAAATAAATAAAAAGCTTTGGTTCTATAGTATAATTGTTTTATTTAAACATTCTTTTTGACAATATTACTGCATAGAAGTGTAACTAACATAATAGGTATTTTTTATTTGTTATAGCTAATATTGAAAACTAGCGCTAGCGTCGCTAAATTTTGAAATGACTAGCGTTAGCGCTAGCGCCGCTATTATTTTGCCTCACTAGCGCTAGCGCTAGCGCTAGCGGCGCTAGTTTTCATGAGTAGCGCGCACAGCTTTGCTCTCAGCCCAGTGTGATGTCTCAAGCTAGCCAGAGCTATGTTGGTGATATCTTCAGTGTTGTATTTCTTCTTAGCCACAGGCAAGGAAGAAGTTGTCACAGCCTCTGGTATGAAGTCTTCGTCCTCCTCTCTCCTCCCTGCCTCCTCCAGTATATCTCCAGTTTCCTCCAACTCCATCTCCAGCATGACTCCTCCCTCAACTCCTCTTCTTTCTTGGCTGACTCCTCTGCCTTCCTCCTCCTCTTCTCCTCGGCCTTCCTTCTCTGTTCCTGTCTCTGCAGCACTGCTTCCTGTCTCCTGGTCTCAGGGTGATCAGCTAGACCCATCTGGTGTACCCCCACACTTCCCACCTTTTCTCTCTGACCTTTAATGAAGGCAAGCTCCTGCACTGGTATCTTCTGCTCGCTCCTGCAGCTGCAGTCAATGTGAACCTCACTGTTGCAGACAGGGTTGCACCCAAGCTCACTGCAGCTCCTGATCACATAGTGACAGGTCAGGATGTCCGCCAATTTGTCCAGTTTCATCATGAACCTATCTTTGACCTCTAGCTTCACATTGCCAGTGGACACCTTCACTGCCTCATCCAACAGTGCCTTCACTTTAGCCCTGATCCTGACCTCAGTGTTGATTACAGGTCCTGTGAATAGAGCGTTGGCCTTTCTCCACTGAGCCAGTAGCCCTGGAACAATGCCGTTGTTAATCAGGTCATTAACTGGGTAATACCTCCTGTCTTCCTCACTCATCTCTCTCCTCAACAAACCCTCCCTCAGCAGATCTCTGGCTGTGGGCAGCTCAGCAGGGACAACTTGATTTGCTTCGGGTTCTGATTTCTTTCTGACTCATCCTGTGGACCCGTGAACAAAAGAAATGTCATTGCAATTTAGATAGGCCTACTGATTATGACTACATAAAATTAAGTTAACTGAAGTTCTTAATATCTTCCTATAAGCTCAGATAAAAGGTTGTATTGTTATAGGTACAAGACTTAATTATTCAAAGTAATGACAATTTCATATACCAATCATATCAAAATATACAGAAAGTTTGGGTCACACACAACATTTCGAATAATTTGAATTACACAATATTTACATTACGAAGTAATCAAAATTGTCAAAAAGGAGGGAAAACACATGCATTCACAATCAAAACTCCAGCATTTGTGACTATGTGAAACTTAGAAACCATACTGCACACCAAAAATAACCAAAGTTGACCACACATGTCAATGGCGCATTGATATACGATGATACAGTCATATTTAGATCATATTTCAAACCTTTATGGTCAAATATAAGTAGGTAAATGGCATTTTTAAACAACACTAAAGATATTTCTAAGTTTGCTAGATAATATGACATCATTTGAACATTAGTTGTTTTTGAATTGTTGACTTTACTAAAATTGACACACCCTAATCTTTTAGTGTTGTTGGCTCCTTCAATGTTCTTTTTGAACCAGTTTGTACACAGTGCTTGATCTTGGGCCGTGACTATTACTTATTCATCTTCTGTTCTCAACAGTCCTGTTACTCTTCAGTATGAATTCATAAATGAGTTTTAAGGGCAGAACTTCTTGCTGCACTAAAATAACACTCCCCACACTTAAAAGGTTTTTCTCTAGTGTGGATTCTTACAAGAGTTTTAAGGTTAGACCTCATTGCTGTACTAAAAGAACACTTCCCACATTTGAAAAGCCTTTCTCTTTCTTGGTTTATACTCTTTTTAGTATTTTTATTAGCTGTAAGTGGGGCTTCCACCCGAAGCCAAACACTTCAACTATGTCTGAACTTGGCTTAGCATTGATTTTCCGCTAAGATTACGTTCTTTTCTCTAATGGTCCAATTTATTGTGTCATACCGACATGGATTTCTTGTTGGGCCCATTTTCCGTTGCAACTGCTGGGGTCGAGGGTCAATACCTTGACTTGGTGCGGTCCCCCATGTTGATCCCTTTGGTGAAGTTTCTTCTCTCTGGGACTGAGAAAAGTTACACCATTGCCAGGGTTGGCCTGATTGCATCCAACCCAGTTGTCCCCAGTGGTTTTTTCAGAAAAAGCCCATCTGAAAAAACCCAATTAAAACCCACTGAAGCAGGTTTTTTCAGATATTTTAAAATAATGAGTTACTGTCATAGTCATAAGCTAATAAAAATAACATAGCAGTCAATACCATGTATTTAAGAGTCATTGCAGTCATGTAGGACTTTGTTTTATTAAATAAATAACAAAAGCACAAAGCTCAACTCAACTTCAACTTTATTTTTAATTAAAACTGAACTCTAAAATATTTAATTTTATTAAATGAAGTGCCCTGTAAAAGTAATAAACTAATTAAATTCAAATAGTAATCATAGTTAAGTATTTATTTATTAAGCACTGGCACATCTCAAAGTAATCAAACTTCATCTTCATTCAGTTCACTTCTACTACGCAAATATTTGTATATTTTGACCAGCTTTCCTGCTTTTTCTGTCCCAAGCTTGTTGCGTAACTTGGACCAGATATGTCCAAATGTTGAGAAAACTCTCTCAATGGCAGCTAAACTTGAGTACAACTCAGTAGATGTTCACAAAAGTTGCAGAAATCTTCCATACCAATAGCATTTCATTTTGCAGTTTGTACTTTCATCAATTGCCATATGTACAGATTTTTCACAAAATGTCATATTTCATATTATATATGTAAGTAATTTTCATTAATTTTTTACACAAACAAACACTTTATTTCAGACTCAACAGGCACAAACATTATACAAGAGACCCATAGAAGATTAAGAGATAGTTGTCTGGAGCACTGACTAAGTAGGCCAGTGAATCACTGTGTATAATGAACATACAATTGCCTATGCCAATGCTTCCAGATTTGAGATTTATAAAATATATCGGAGACCAGTCAACTAATCCTGGCTTCTATTATCTTATTGGCTGACTCACCAAGCCTAGTGATAAATCTAAATACAAAATTGTGAATGACACTGGCACAGTTAGGCACTTATTGACTACAAATAGCATACTGACATTAGAAGGAGCACCATTTACAAATCTTGGAGTCCTTAATAAACTCCTAAAAATATTATTATATGCAACATATAATTTCCTCAAATTATACATCCTGTAGTTCCACCACAAATGAGCTGTATACATTGGAGTACAAAATGTTTTGAACAAAATCAATTTAACATCTAATGTACAGTCTAGGCTGGGTTGAAAATGGAAAATTTTTATTTCTTAAAAAGTACAGTATGTGAGAAGTTTCATTTTATCATCTTAACAAAATATTAAAATATCAAGCATGTGCTATCTCTGCTAACCCCTAGCACATACCCGCCCCTTTTTTACCCTCATATTTGCATATATTTAAATGGGAAAAATGTTATTTCTTAAAAGTACACTATGTGAGGTTTTTTTATCACTTTAACAAAATAAAAAATCAAGCATCTGCTACCCTACTACCCCTATCACATGCCCCCCCTCCCTTTTTTACCTTCATATTTGCATGTTTAATGTTATGTTACATGATAAGTTGTTTGTTTAATACTTGATATTTTTATGTTTCAGATAAATAGAAATAATTTTTCAGATAAATAGAAATAATTTGCATTTGCTTTAATTATAATTTGAATTATCATAAATTACATATAATTTGATTTTACTTCTGAACATAAACTATGACGACTAGAAGCAAGTCCTCAAATGCAGCCTTTGGATATCCTACGGAATTCCCAGCAGCCATGACTCCTTCAAAAGCAGATGTTGTGAGACACTACCTTTTTGTGCGCTGTTGTGAAGAAGCTAAATCAAAAGGATCAGCAACTGCTAATGATTGTTACAGGGTTGTTGTAAAATATATTGAAGACATTTGGATGAAATTTTCTTTTACGATTAACACCAAAGGTATCTATCTTAAAGTCAGTCGACTAATAGAAGAAGCCTCAAAATTGAACAAGGTTGCTGTTACATCGAAGAAATGAAAGTTTGCCTTAAAAGTAGCTCAGTATGATGAAATGTTTGATATATCTTCTTGTGAATGCTATGATAAGGGAATTGATAGGAAATCTTGCAGGTGTAAGGATAAAATGCCAATGGCAGAATGGGAGTCTTTTGTGGGTCGAAAACATAGAAAAAAATCAGTTAGGACCAATTGATCGCATAGCTAGTTCAACAAAGAAGAGATCTTTAGCAAGAGCCCAAGAAGCACAAAATCGTCAACTAAAAGCACAAGAAGAAATGACTGAAGCCACCAACGTTTTACCATCGGAATTTATAGAAAATACCGAAGAAGACATGGATGTAGATTATGAGGCCGATTTAGAATTGACTGAGAATATTAAGAACAAGCACTCCTATAAAAACCTAGCATTAACAGCAGATCGTTATCGTGCAAGTTGTAGCGCTGCAGCTGCAATAGTCAATGCAGCTTTAAAAGATATGGGGATCCTTAACCACACCAACATGCTTGACAAAGAAATTAGAAAGAGAAAGAAATCGCATGGATGAAACAAATACTTTTAGGTCTAAATCCGAAAATCTGAAGATGGAGTGCCTTGGATTTGATGGCAGGAAAAGTAACACATTAACTAAAAGTGGATGTTCTTGTGAAAGAACCTGGAAGTATCTATGTAGACCATGTCACACCAGATAATGGAACTGCTCGCTGCATAGCAGAAGAGTTAATAACTATTATTACAGACTCGAACAGCACAGATAATATCAACGCTTTACTGTGTGATGGTACTCCTGTAAATACAGGAAAAATTGGTGGAGCCATAAAACTGGTTGAAATTCATCTTAACAGACCAGTGCAGTGGTTGGTGTGCCTCTTGCATTTGAATGAGCTGCCTTTTATGCACGTCTACAAAGCCGTTGATGGTAAAACAATAGGTCCAAATACTTTTGTGGGTTCAATTGGGAATAAACTGAAAACAGATTTAACAAAATTGGAGGTAGTCACATATTCTCACATAAAGGGAAACATTAAAGAAATTCCAGCAAATGTTGTGAAGGAGCTAAGCAGTGATCAAATATATTTCTATGATATGTGTTTGGCAGTACAAACTGGAGACACTTCTCAAGATCTGTCCACTCGATCCCCAGGTACCCTCACCATGCTCACTGGCTAACTCTAGTCAACAGGGTCCTTCGATTATATATCTCAACTCCAAATCCCGATAAAAACCTTCAAGATATAGTCAAGATTATTATGCAGTTCTATGCTCCAGGGTGGTTTTGAATAAAATCTCATCCTAATGCAAATGATGGTGCATAGAACTTTTGGCATTTAATGTGCTTGCTCCGAAATTTAGATGAATAACATAGATCAATCATAGAACCAGTATTAAAGAATAATGCCTACTTTGCCCACCCAGAAAATATACTCATATCAACGGTAACTGACAAGAGACTAGAAATTAAGGAGCAAGCTATTCAGAAAATCATCCTTTCAAGAACAGGATTTTCAGGTACCAGAAACTTTGAGTTGCCTCGAACCCTCAATTTCCAGTCTACTAACTACACCGAGATGATTGATTGACAAAAATAGATCATTACTCCTCCACTGCTGCTAAACAATTTTAGCGACGATGAGCTACTACAGGCTCGATGTAAGCCACTAGAGATAGCTTCTTTTCCATGCCACAGTCAAAGTGTGGAAAGGGCAGTGAACCTAGTAACAAAGGCATGTCAGGAAAGAATAGGATTTGACAACCGTCAAAAGTTTATCTTAAACTCATTAGAATCAAAGCAAAAACTGCCCAAGTTTGAATGGAAGGCCCAATGGAATGAGTAAGAAACATATGAAATAAAATTTCCTAATGATATTGAAAATTTCTTCCCTTTTGATGTGATAAGGAACAGTGAAAAAGTGAATTGAATTAATTTTAACACATTTATTATGCCTCTAATTTTTTCTTCTGAATATATTGTTGTACTTAATTAATTTTCCTAATACTGTACATTAAATAAAATATACGTTAATAAAGATTTATGCCATCAAAAAACCCGAATGTAGGGTAAGTTTTGTATAAATGGAATATTCTTGAATATAGGTTAAAAAGTGAAAAATTGTGCCAGGAGTATGAGGCTTTAAACAGCGAAAATAATTTATGAGGGGGTTCCTATGTCCCATTCAAACCCCTTCAAACCCCTCACAATATGTACCTTTTCAATATAAGATTTTGACCCGGCCTAAATGTACACGTATGAAATTTTCTACAGTAACTAAAGTATTTCCCTGAGCATATAATTATCTACATTGCCTACAAGGAAAATAGCAAAGGCTATTTTAACAACTTCGATCTTATTCTACAGAAATATCACGTTTAAAAACTTGTCAAGCTTGCATTTTATACTTTGCATGTTTTAAATAAATATAACCATGCCATTGTCCTGAATAATAATTTAACCACAGATTCTATACTTAGGCCTGATGATTGGTATCATTCAGCCTACATCAAAATTATAGAACAAGTGTAAATTACATTCATCTGGAAAACATGAAGCCACTGGGGCCTATCAAGGTTATCTAAGTCATGAGCTAATAATAAAATAATAGAATCCTGCAAAACATCAGTCTCAAGTCAGCTAACTAATGTACAACTACTTACTATTATCAAAGTAGCCTACAAACTTAAGCTAAGAATATACAGTATTTTCAGTGGCGTACTAAGGGCTAAGGGGGGTGCGAGGGGGGCGGTCTGCCCCGGGTGACAGCCAGGAGGGGATGCCATCGGGAGGAGTTGAAATACCAGTACAAGTTTTCAAACCAAATGAAAAGTTCGCCAAAGTAAGAAAAAAAATTAAAAAAATGTTCAAACTATTACAACAGCTTAATGTTAATTTCTTCTATAAAATAAACTTTTATTTTTATTGGCAATACAAAATTTACAAATGAAAAATTAAATATTTGATAAAAATTACATCGAAAGGTGAACGTTTGTTGACATTTCAGTCATCAGTTAATTGAGCATAGCCAGCTGGCTGCAACTGACATTCCAAGTCTTGTTCACTTGATACTGAGATTCCAAATTGAAATTGATAAAAAATTTCTTTCACTCGACCATGAGTCAGACAAGACTGACAAATCTGGATTTACTTTCAATTGAACATGAATATGCAAAGAAGGTGAATTTTGATGAGGTCATTGATCAATTTGCAGAAATTAAGGCTCGAAAGCAGAGACTGTGAATCCTCTCTATTTACCTTTGAAGAATAGGCTGAGCGTTGAGTCTGGATTTCGTGTGTTTTTTGTATAAAATAAAATGCAGTATTACCTGTTCACTGAATTTTTAATGTCCTGCATTTTTCTTATTTCCAATTTGCTTATGACAGTACTGTACTGTTTAAAAATCTACTTGCAAACATAATATATTTTTCTGTGTTTAAATTTTAAAATTATTTATGGGGGTGCCAAAGGAAGGATCCGCCCCGGGTGCCAAATACTTTAAGTACGCCACTGCTCCAACCAGAATAATTGGTGAGTGACCAGTCCTGTATAGAGAATTTTCCAGTATATAATGAATCTGGAAATTCCATATATACCGATGAATCCCAATACCAGGATTGAAATTTTTTGAATCCTGGGATCCCAATACCACTTTGACATAAAAAATGGTGCCTATCACATAAATTTTTTTGATAATCTAATGCTAAATAAATGCTATTATTGTCACTGTTATTTATTATCATTATTATACAATATACAGTAGCTTAACCCTTTCATACCTGATTTTCGTTTACTTTTCATGCCACAAAAAACCACTTATGTTATATCTTCAGAATGACTAAAATCTCATAAAATTTGATGGTCTCATTTGCGCCCATATGGCATGAAAGGGTTAAAGCAGTGGCGGCTCGTGCCTAGGAGCTGCAGAACTGCAGTTCTCCCAGACACTCACTGCCAGGCGTATGATTCCTTCAGACACACAGCAGAATAATACACTACTAACAAATATATTGTAATAAAAAGTCATTATATGTTATTTTCAATAAGTTACTAAGTGAATTTTCATTAAAACCAGACCAAAATTTAAGTTACTTTCATAGTTGATGTACGATTCATGTTTGTTATTAATTGGCACCACATCTGGAAACAATGAGCTGCAGTCGGTGCAGCTCAGTCTCGTGTTTACATTGCGTGCGGATGGTGCGGTTAAGTCGTGCTTTCTTTAATTACCCTTTGACGATGGAAAATCGAGTGAAGTATTTGCAAAGCATCAACTTTTCCCAGCTGATATTAAATGAAAAGACTGAAATAAAAAGCAAGAGAAAGACCTACACCAGTTTTATCCATTCAACAGAATAGTACAAGCAGGAACAAAGAATATACACGCCAGTTTAACATCAGTGTTTATCAGAAATGTGAATGGCTCTGTGGTTGTGACAAGGCAAATGCTTTATTCTGCTTTCCATGCTTATTGTTTGGTGGGGACTCGTCATGGACGAAAAGTGGTGTGACTGACTTGAGGCATTTGCCACAGAAAATAATGAAACGAGCAGTCAGCCAAACATGAATAACATGATTGATTTATCATTGCTGAGTAAAGTGAACATTGCAGCTCAAATTGACACACATACAAGCTCTCAGTTGCAAAACACAATGAACAGGTGAGAAAAAACAGAGATGTGTTATCCAAAATCATAAACTGTGTAAAATTTTGCGGAAAATTTGAACTCCCTCTTGGAGGACATGATAAAACTACGAGCTCCAAGAATCCGGGAGTATTTCGTGGATTAGTTGATTTTGCCTGTGAACTGGATTATAGCTTAGATGCTCATTTAAAGACCGCTACAGTTTTTAAAGGAACATCTAAATCAATACAGAATTAACTTTTAGAATCTATGTTGGAAATCTGCAAAAATAAGCTCAAGGAAGAAGTAAAGAATGCAGAATATTTGGCAGTTGTGTGTGATGAGACAACGGGAACGGATATTTATGATAAAACACAGATGGTAATTGTTCTAAGGTATGAGCTACAAGGGAAGCCTGTTGAGAGATTCTCGAGATTATTTAACCCTATCAACCAGACAGCAGAAGCCTTATCAAGTGTGTTACTTAAAGAACTCCAGACTTTAATTGGTGATTGTCCACACAAGCTCATTGACAAACTTACGATAGTGCAACTGTTCTAAGTAGAGTCAATAAAGGTGTGCAAACCAGAATAAAATAAGCATATAGCAATGCCCACTTTATCCACTGTTATGCACACCAACTGAACTTGATTTTGGAAAAGGCAACATCACAGAATACTAATGTTCGAGTATTTTTCGATAGCTTGTCAGGAATACCAGCATTTTTTTTCTAAGTCTCCACAAAGAATGGCTGCAGTGGGGAATGTTGCTGGCCATCGAATTCCAAGGCCATCTGCAACACGTTGGAATTTCAAGAGCAGAATAGTCAATGCTGTGCATGAAATGAAAGATGCACTAATTGAATGTTGCAGCACACTGGAACCATCTAACTCAAGAGACACTGAATCTGCAGCAGCTGGTATCAAAAGAATTGTGAATGATACTGAATTTGAATTTTGGTTGTTTTTCCAGTGTATGCAAAAAATTTCCCTAGTAATGAACTTGCACAAGCAGTTGCAGCCTATCCCTTGCTTGAAAAAGACAAATTGAGAACTGAACTTACTGTACTGTACACAAGAGAAGATTTTGTAAATCAGAAAGTCTCATAGACTTGTTGGAGATGATGAACGACAATCATCTACAGTCAACATTTTCAGACACTGTCAAGTTGCTGAAAATTTTAATAACAACTCCAATGACAACGGCAGAAGCAGAAAGGTGCTTTTCAACTTTGAAGAGAATTAAAACTTTTTTGCGCAGTACCATGGTGAATGACAAACTGTCTGCTTTAGCAATGATATCCAGTGAAAATAAAATTATAACAGAAATGAAGGATTTTAATGAAAGAGTAATAAACCATTTTGCTACATCGAAGAGCCGATGCACCGATTTTATTTTCAAGTAATACTACCATCACCACCTCAGCCATCCCTACCGCCACCACTACCACCCCCACCACTATCATGCCCTGGAAATCCGTGGACATCAACTCATACCTGAGGTAGGTCAAATTTGTGTACCCTACTGTTGTGTGAAGCTTTCAGTCCCTCCATTTTATTTTATCACGAGCCGCTATTGGCTTAAAGGCATTTAAAGGACCTATTGTATTAAATGATAACCATGAATTTCGTTGCAATTTTAATAAATAATACTGCACTGTTGTGTTCGTTTGTAGCATCAAATGGTTAATGTTTACTATACCACCACCTGCACCCCAAGTAAAATGAAATATTTCCAGTAGTACATCATAATTTACTAAGAAAAATGTTGTATGTCTTTATTTGGGGAAATTCGTATTTACGAAGATATTTGCTTCTGAAATTTTAATTAACGATATCGATTTGACGTGACGTCACGTCAAATGCGCGTTTATAATAACGACATTCATTTGTTTTGATTTTCATCTAGTCTAGTGATTGACGCCATTTTCCTTTAAATAAATTTAGATATGGCATGTGAAGGCTATAATGTACTTTTTTTCATAAAATATTTTTCCTGATTGGGCTATTTTTTCGCTACTCTGCGACTTAATTAGTTGGTTGGGTTTTGTTCTGGCTATTTTTTTTTCAGATTGGATTCAGTTTAGTGGTGTTTGTGATAGAATTATGACGTGTCATTCGTGTGATTTTGACTTTGAGAACTTGATTCGTCATGTGCCTTCGATGAAGAGAAAGGATTGGATGATTTATCAATTACGGCGTTATTCTCTCATTTTAACGCCCATTCACTTAATATTTTTAGTCAGATATACCTGTAAAGCAGTTCAAATGCTTTACAATGACGGTATTTTTATGTTCGGGAACTTAATGATAATCATTTTTATAATTTAGGTCTCGGGGGTACGGGGGCGGAGCCCCCTTAAAGATCACGCATCACAAATTGATCGATCCTAATGTTTTGCGGCAAGGTTAGGTTAGGTTGGGTTTTTTGCAAAATACATTTTTTAGTAGTTTTTCGTGTGTTTTGTTCTGATTTGCTATTTATTTGGGTAACGGTTCAGAATAGGGGCGCCACCTCAATTTTTTGTTTTTTCCACCAAAACATGCTAAAACCATTGGTTTTCTGTTGTTTAGGATGAATGTGACCATCGCCATTACAGTAAATTATTGCTTGAAGTGATTTCACGCCCCGAACCCCTCCTACAATCTGGGGAGACCACCGTGGGAACCTGGGGTTTTGGGTGGGGGAACACAGCACAAGCAATAATTTACTGTAATAGCGATGGTCAGATTTATCCTAAACAACAGGAAACCAATGGTTTTAGCATGTTTTGTAGGAAAAAACACGTGTCATGAAACACATCATAAACCATGAGAAAAACATAGGTTTCATGGAAAACCTAACCTAACTAACCTAAAAAATATAAAACCCTATACCGATCAATTTGTGATATGTGATCTTTACGGGGGCGGAGCCCCCGTACCCCCGAGACCTAAATTATACAAATTGGACACACTACATTTAAAGGGAGAACACCATGCGAGCTCTACTAGCGTCACCACAAATCCGTCACGGACCGAAGCCATTTTCAAACTGAAGTGAATGAACGATACGATAGTTGGGTTGCCAACTCAAAATTTCCTATACCCAAAAATATATGTTTTTCGTAATTTTCTAACTTCGTTTTTTTGACTATGCGACACATGCAATCAACGTATTTTAATGAGAAAAACAACTTTGTCTCTATGGTATTTTTCGAAATTTTGCTTAAGTGGCGCCCGCATTCTGAACCATTACCTGCCTATTTTTTAAAGTTTCTATCAATTCTCTGTAGCTACCTGTTTAACTACTACTGAATTTCTGTTGAACTTAAATTATAATAATACCTCAGTTTTCAGGCAATGTCTTCATTACTTCATTGACTTTAGAAATATTACCTCCTGGAATACATATTCTTCTACAGGTTTTCCTTCCCTAATTGCAAAATTCATTGTCCTGTTTCCTAATGATAGAGTCCCCAACCATGATAATTTGACACTGTACTGCTTCATCTAAATTCCCTAGTATCTGAAGTCTTTTTCTAGTTGCTACAATTATGATCAGCCACTAATCTCTAATCCTATTTCTTGACTGATCTTTGACTTTGTGCCATTCATCAGGCCTAACTTTACTGGGACCTGCATCCTTATCATTAACACTTAGCTTAAGCTCAACTTTAGACGGTCCTGCATCACTGTCTCAAACACTAGGGTTAGGCTTAGGTTCAACCTCACTACATCTTGCATTAGTATTTCCTGTATTAGACTCAGTTTCTGGCCTAACTGTTACATTAATCTCACTAGCTACACTATGATAGGGTCAGTTGAAGTTACCTCCATTAAAGAGGAAATAGTTGAATCTGTATGGATAGATATTGGGCCCAAAAATGCAGGAAAATCAGGGTAGGGGGTATTTATAGACCACCTGAGGGATGTTCAGTTGGAGGAATCCCCAAAAGTAGAGAAGAAAATAAGTATGTAGAAAATAAACTTATTGATGAAATAAATAAAGCAATGACAAGCAATATTATTATTGTTGGAGATTTCAATTATAGGCATATAGACTGGGAAATATTACAAACACCAGAAAGTAATGAGAGCTTCTTAGACTGTATAATTGAGAACGGTTTAACCCAGTTAGTAAAGGAGCCAACCAGGGCCGATGCCATTCTAGATTTAATTCTAACAAATAATCCAGATACCTTCCCAGGATATCTTGGTTTCAGAAACACTAGGTTCAGGTGATCATTGTATCCTTCGGTTTAATATTGTTTGTAATTCAAGACCTAGTGAAAATAAAGTAGAAGTTCCAGATTTTTAAAGAGGAAATATAAATGGACTAGTAAATGATCTGTGTCTAATAAATTGGACAGATATTCTACAGCCTGAACAGACAGTAAAGTTCTAGTATGTGGGAAAAATTTAAAAGTATAATAATGAACATACAAAAGAAGCATATCCCACAGTGTAAAATCAGAACTGGAAAAATAAAACACAACCTTGGATAAACTGCAATGTAAAAAAAGCAATCGGAGAAAAAACAAAAGCATTTCATAAATTCAAAAGAATTGAAAA
The DNA here is from genome assembly GCA_023014485.1 of Bathynomus jamesi. Taxonomy (NCBI): domain Eukaryota; kingdom Metazoa; phylum Arthropoda; class Malacostraca; order Isopoda; family Cirolanidae; genus Bathynomus; species Bathynomus jamesi. Next base: position 68,957 of record JAJOZX010003423.1, read on the forward strand.
TGGCACAGACTCCGAAATATATAAAAGTAAAAGAAGCATTTGCAAGAAAGCAATCAGAGATAGCAAACGAGACCTGGAAAAAAGCCTAGCCAAGAATTCAAAAAACAATCCTAAGAAGTTTTTCAGTCACTTCAATTTGAAAAGTAGAGTGAAAAAGAAAATTGGCCCCCTCCATATAGATGATAAAACTATAGATGATGATCTTGAAATAACTGAAGAACTAAACAAATACTTCTCATCAGTATTCACAAATGAAAATTTAAATAATATTCCTGATCTTATACTACCAGGACAAGATAGAGAAATAAATGAATTAAGGGTAACAAAACTAGATATCCTAAAAGCAATAGATAAATTAAAAATGGAAAAATCTCCAGGGCCAGATGAAATGTCTCCAATAGTCATAAAAGTGCCAAAAAGAAGGTATTATTATAGTATTACACTCGTCTAACGTCCAGCAATTATTATATGTTCATTAAGTAGATTTGTTAATTCTAAGACACTTTCCTTCTATAGCATTTCCGTCGCAAATGTGTCGTTTTTGAGATAAACATTTTTTTTGGTGTGTATCTAGTGTGTGTTCGTACGTTCGTTTGTGTGTTCGTTTGTGTGACCGTTACATGTCTGCCCAATCACTGTGCTCCATCCATTTCGAATTTGAATTACTTTGCTACCGGAATGGCTTCGTGTGACGCGTGCTTGTTCGATTATTACAGCTGTATTGTCGCTTTCTACGAAAATTTAGAAAAAAGTGTTGAGTTTCTGCATGCTCACGGTGTTCTACCGACAGTAGTGAAGTGTCCACATTGTAAAACGGAGTGTACATATCATCAAGACCAGAAACTGTGGTGTTGTAGATAGGTTAGGTCAATTTTGAAGGAAATTTATGTTTTTCCTATGGTTTTTGACGTATTTTGAATGAATCTGACCTTCAAAACCGTTGGAAATGATTGGGGGGGGGGGGGGTATCTAAAAAACGAGTTATTTCCGACGGTTTTGAAGGTCAGATTCGTTCAAAATACATCAAAACCATAGGAAAAACATAAATTTCACCTCCAAAGGGAGACGGGTATAATACTATAATTTACCAAAAGAATATAGCACAGGCCTAGAAATTATTTTTAATAAATCATTGATATGTACTGAATTCCAGAGGATTGGAAGAAAAAAATGTGACTCCAATCTTTAAAAAGGAAATAGAAACTTGGCAAAAAACTACAGACCCATCAGCCTCACCTCCATTATTTGCAAATTACTTGAAAGTATCATTAGAGGTAAAGTTAGAGTTCCTTAAGAGAGTGCAACCTTATAAATGATAGCCAGCATGGCTTTCGAAATGGAAGGTCCTGTCTAACTAACTTGATTGAATTTTATGATGGAGTCCTATTGCATTTGGACAATAAAGAGCCAGTAGATATAGTATACTTAGATTTTGCAAAGGCATTTGATACTGTTCCTCATGCAAGATTGTTGGTAAAAGTTAGAGCCCATGGTATAAGAGGTCATATAGCTGACTGGATAGAAGAATGGCTGAGAAACAGAAAAGAGAGAGTTCATCTAAATGGAAATAACTAGTCTACTTGGAGACCTGTATTGAGCGGAGTCCCACAGGGGCTGTGCTGGGACCTCTGCTTTTTGTTGTCTATATAAATGATCTAGAGAAGGGCCTATCATGTAAACCTCAAAATTTGTTGATGATACAAAATTAGGCCATAATGTTAAGTCAGTAGCAGGAGCAATGACAATACAAAAAGACTTAGAGTAACAGCCTGGGCAGATAAGTGGAGATGAAATTTAATGTTGATAAGTGCAAGGTTATGCATATTGGGCCAAAAAATCTAGAATTTGGATTAAAATGATGATAAAGAGAAAGACTTGGGTGTCACTGTGACTAAATGAATTTAAACCTTCAAATCACTGTACAGTAATCAGAAATAAAGCAAATGCTAGACTCAATCTCATGCAGAGACACATTGAATACAATCACCTAATATTATAAAGCAACTATACATTTCATATGTGAGACCCCTCCTTGAATACTGCATTCAATTTAATAGTCCCTATTTGATACAAGATATTGAAAACTGGAAAAGTACAGAAATGAGCAACAAGAATGATCTCTCTAAGACAATTGGCATTAAGGAAACTGGCGTATCTAAGCATGTTCTCATTAAAAAGGAGGAGGTTAAGGGGTGATATGATAGAATAGGGTGGATCGATTTTACATTTTTTCGATTTCCATATTCTAATAGAGACAAATCTTGCGCATGCATGAGAAAATAGCCTCTGCAAAATCTTAGCTTAATAGGTAATCATCTTCTGCCCCCGGCAGAGCGATGAAATCATATTTTAGTAGTCAAAAACGTATTTTTCTGATAATTTTTTAAAATATTTCAATGCATCAAAATTATTCCTAATAACTATAAGTCGTGAAAAGACCTCATATGATCGTTTTTTTCCAAGCGCGTTGTCCTACGTTAATCTTTTGCCCCCGGCAACAACGTCAAATGTTGAAAAAATAGGCAATTTATATACATATTTTCAGATCGGCTCTTGTCTTAAATAATGCATTTATATATTTCCCATAGCATTTATATCGTTGCTTAGGCATGAAATCCACAACGCAAAATTTTATGACTCTAGGCTAGGGTAATGAATTATCACTGCGACACCTCATTCAAGACTTGGACGGCAAAACAACTGGGCCAATGGGCTTTACTGGACCAGTTGGAAAACAACTGAACGACTGCGAAAAACTTCCAATTACAGAATTCGATGCCATTCCATCTCCCGACATTGACATAGATGATGCCGAGTTGAGCACTGACCAAAAATATTTGTTAGGCATCTACAGAGCAGTGTCGAGCGGTAGCTGCTCTTCAGCTCTCGCGGCTCGAAATTCAGGTAAGATGGCGCATTCCAGGTGGCTGACAACAGCAAATAGATTTCTGCGCCTCTATGTTTCAACCAGTGAACCCTCCAGCACAGGGCCGGATTAACCATTAAGCAAAATAAGCCCGTGCTTAGGGCATCAAGGGAAGGGGGGCACCACAGAAATTTTCAGTGCAAAAAAAAATGTAAAAACAAGATTCAGTCATGCTGAACTTTATAAAATAATTGTAGAAGACAATATTGAGTGTGCCTTCCCAAATGTAGAAATTGCCTTTCGTATATTTTTAACATTAATGGTCACAAATTGCTCAGCTGAGCGTTCATTTTCTCAGTTGAAGTATATTAAAATACCAACAGAACAACTATGCAACAAGGCAGGCTGGATGCCTTATCTCTACTAAGTATAGAAGCAGATGTGTTACGTAAGATTAGTTTTGAGGATCTGATCAAAGACTTTGCAATTAAAAAAAGTAGGAGAAAACTTTTCAAATATAAATGAAGTGGAAGTATACAAAAATAAACATTATTTTCCATCTTACTGTAAGTTTTGTTTCATTTCAAAAAATAAAATTTTATTTTATGGTTTATTTTTGTTTATATTTTGAATTACATATATATGGGGCACCAAAATCTTTTAAGTGCTTAGGGCCTCTAAAGGTCTTAATCCGGCCCTGCTCCAGCACCTTCAACGAAATTGTGCGATTCATTATGACAGTTTACGCACCAATTTGGTTTAAGATAAAGAAAAACTCCAGTTTCACTGAGGGCGCAAAACATTTTTTCGAAATGATGCGTCTCTCTCAGACCATGCTTCAAAGATCTAAGACAATCGCCAACAAAGTCCTCCGTAGAAATTCTTTCTTTGCTCACCCAGAAAATATTTTGATCTCCATGCTACATGCCGATGAGCAACACAAGAGAATTGGGATGGAGAAGAATATTAAAAGCAAGATCAAAACAATCACCAGCGGGGGAAATTCGAGCCTTCGCCATGCCTGAGCTGCTCTACGATAGTCAAAACTATTACGAAATGATCAACTGGCAAACGGCTGAGGTGACCGAACCCCCCGTTACAAAAACAATACCTGATACCCGAATAAAAGAGTTTGTTGAGACGGGAGACCAGCCTGATGGACTGATCCCACTATTCCCTTGTCATACTCAAGCGGTCGAGAGACTCATCAAATTAGTAACCGAAGCCTCTGCCAGTGTAAGTGGAATAGAAGAGAGGGACGGATTCATCCGCTCCCGTCTTCACTCCCGAACAAAAATTCCACGATTTGATTCTAAGAAAGATTACCGTATGTAAATCGACATGCAGCCAAAGGAAGGGTGGTTGGGGCTGGATAGGGTGGAACTCGACGTACAGCCACCTCCTCGTGGTGAGTTCTGGGTTGCTAATTTTATAAAATTAGCAAGCGAGGAGCTGTACTTAGTACTTATCATACTTATAACATCGCATTAACGTAATTATAATCCACATTTAGACTTTTCTCGGGGACAGAAGATATTACTCTAGAGTCATAAAATTTTGCGTGTGTGTTATTTCATGCCTAAGCAACGATATAAATGCTATGGGAAATATATAAATGCATTATTTAAGACAAAGCCGATCTGAAAATATGTATATAAATTACCTATTTTTTCAACATTTGACGTTGTTGCCGGGGGCAAAAGATATTAACGTAGGACAACGCGCTTGGAAAAACGATCATATGAGGTCTTTTCATCGACTTTATAGTTATTAGGAATAATTTTGATGCATATTGATATTTTAAAAATTATAAGAAAAATATGTTTTTGACTACTAAAATATGATTTTCATCGCTCTGCCGGGGGCAGAAGATGATTACCTATTAAGCTAAGATTTTGCAGAGGCTATTTTCTCATGCATGCGCAAGTTTTTGTCTCTATTAGAATATGGAAATCGAAAAAAATGTAAAATCGATCCACCCTAATGATAGAGGTGTATAAAATGATAAAAGGGTTGGATAAGATAGATTTTGAGTCTCTTTTCATTAAAGATCACAATAACCAGACTAGAGGTCATAGTATGAAATTATTTAAGCCAAGATGTAGAACAAATTTAAGAAAACAGTTTTACAAAGAGAGTAATTAAGTTTTGGAACAGTCTGACAGAAGAAGTGGTGACTTCAGATACACTTGATTCTTTCAAAAGAAGGTGGGATAGTTTGATGTCTGCAAGGGACATCTGGTGATGGTGTTTAAGCCCATTTTTATTGCATGAATGGTACTAGTTTATTTCATGTATATTATGTGCATTTGGGTGATAGATCCCACAGCTCAACACAAGTGTTGTGGGATATAGGGAGGCAGCATCTTGGGTTAGGGGATACTCTCTGTCCTTACACACTCCATTTAAAGAGATTCCTTTGCTGAGCGGTGCCCCCCATAGTACTATGAGGTATTGAGAAACTCATGATTTTCACTTGCCCCACAAACACATTTAAATAGGAGACCCAAAATGGGTGCACACACATTTCTACATTACTGTAGTCTTTACAGCCACATCTACACTTTTCCTCCTAAGTATATACAGTATATTGTAATGTATATGGTTGTAAATTGTGACTTGGTCCGCAATTGATATGAACCGTGACTTATTTTTGGTTGGCAAGGTACTGGTATTGATGGGTACCGTAATGAAATTGACTGGATTCTTTGGATCTGATATATTTGCATGTCAGTTATAAATAGATATAGAGTGTAACATATTTGTGGATAGTAGCTTATTATGACTTTGATCCTCTGGATCCAGAGATTGTATCTTTAGTTTTAAATTTATAATTAATTAGTTTTGTAAAAATTGGTTGTTGCCAATGTACAGGCAGTTTTTACATAGTGGAGCCACCTCGATGGGCCGAAGTGGTCCCTAGTGTGCCCACTATAAAAATTTCTTATGTCAACTAACTTAGGCCCACTAGACTCGCAGCTGGCAGCTTTCTTAAACCTTGCCTTGAGCATGTCCCTAACCTCAGCTAAACACTTATTGCAAAACCACAAAATATTTGGCAACTTTATACCCACCATTGGAAGTGGAAGTGGCAACTCTCTCTCTACTATGCTCCAAGTTTTTTCACAGATTGTTAAAGGATTTATTATTGACTGTCAATTTTTGTTTATTGGGATTATTAAAGTATAAATAGCTCTATTCCTAAGCTTTAAGCTTGATTTGACTTAGTACTTGGAGGGATCTGGGTGTTCATTTGGTGCAAGCCCAACATATTTTTTGATTAGCCTTGGACCCCATTAGCCATTCCATCTAGGGTATATCCTAACTTAGACCTTAATGGAAGACATCTTAGTGGAATTTTTCGAAATTTTGCTTAATTAAGTGGCGGCTGTATTCTGAACCATTACCAATAGGCAGAGCAAGTGTTAAGTAGTGGGCATTTTACCAAGGATTGGGGTAAGCATGGAGTTTATAAGTAGAATTTTTGTCTTAAATGATAAAGTTACTATGGAAAAACTATACACGCCTACAACGTGGTATCATATATGGGTGCTCTTCCAATATGTGCTCTACCATGAAACTGTGATCTACCGCGAAACTGATCTACCATATTCCAATACGTGCTCTACCGTGAAACTAGCCTTATAAGGCTAACTAACGAAAATATCATGACTTAACCTAACCAATCGTTAGGTCAACTATACGCCCTTGACAATTGGTTAGGTTAAGTCGTGATATTTTCGTTAGTTAGCCTTATAAGGCTAACTAACATACCTGCTGCTAATCCGAATAATCTAAGGTAGATCACGTATTGGAATGTAAATTTTAAGGTAGAGCACTATTGGAAGAGCACCCATATATGGTACCTTTCTTAATTAAATACAAATTATTAATTTATTGAATTAAATAACTACAAAATTGCCTCAGGATTGATGACAGCCTATTGGATATGAAAATAATTGCTATACATAGAACACAATTGGGCCTGGGTGCGTCTTTTTTCTGAACAGGATGTTCTATCCGCAGATAGGATGACAAGTTAATGGATAGGATGCAAAAAGTATATTTGCTATGGTTATATGGCTAAATTATTGGCAGAAATAGATTCAGCATACACAATTTAACTTAAATTCATATTTTAGTAAAGGATATCTATTACAAATAAATTAGAATTCATCCTGTTCGTATAATGATGTCATTTGGTAGCTAGCGATGCTCCTATACGGCCTAGGCCTATGTCAATGGCTTGTTTGAAGACTTGGTTGAGTGATTCACAGTTCTCAAGTTTTTCTCAAGCAAGGGAATAATTTGAGTGTTGAAATAATGCAAGAAGTTGCTACTGATGGATGCAATGAGGTATATAATTATTTACCACGCATGGTAAGGCTATCAATTTGTGATGCGTGATCTTTACGGGGGCTCCACCCCCGTACCCCTGAGACCTAAATTATACAAATGATAATGTAATAACGGTTACTATATATCCGTAATAATGGTTACTCTGGCCTGCATACATACAAACAGGACAAATTCTAATCTATCTGCAATAGATATCCTTTACAAAAATATGAATTTGAGTTAAATTGTGTATGCTGAATCTATTTCTGCCAATAATTTAGCCATATAACCATAGCAAATATACTTTTTGCATCCTATCCGTTGATTTGTCATCCTATCCGCGGATAGAACATTCTTTTCAGAAAAAAGATGTGCTGATTGGGCCCACATAACAACAAGACAAACATATTATTTCATATAAGAATTTTCCATTGCTGACACATGAAAATTACTTTGAGAGAAGAAATAATGAAAACACAAAAATTAGACATTTGGGGGTAAATATTGGATTTTACTCCGTCTGGTTTTATAATGAGAGCAAACTTTTCTGGTCAATTTTGAGGTGCTTTGCACGAATCTGCCATTGGTTTTTTTGTGCAAATGTGTAGTTTTTGAGATATTGTAGCATAAACATATAGGATATGTTCATGTTATGAGATCTTGTAAATGACGCATTACCACAGGAAACGTGCAAAACACCTCAAAATTAACCAGAAAAGTTTGCTCTCATTATGAAACCACACTGGAAGTAAAAATGAAAAACTAATAACCTAACCTAACCTAACCTAACATGTCATACTGCTAGCACAAAACTCACCAAAGTAACAAAATTTAGTAGCAAAAAAATAGCCAGAACAGAAAACAATAAAATTATGTCACTAGAGTAGCGAAAAAATAGCCAAAACAGGAAATATATTTTATTAAAAAAAGTACATTTGAACAAATTTGCATAAGATATATATATATTTTTCAGTCAGTTTTTAATGACAATTCAATATATAGTACTTGTTCAACTGCTTGTGACTGGGAGTAAAATCCAATATTAACCCATCTGGGGACTTTGTAAAGTCAGCAAAATTGAAGACAAAGGAATTATATTAGCAGCCAGAGGTGAGTTCTAAGCGATGCTTTAAGCAAGGAGATGTACTTAATCTTCCTATAATTTCTGAGTGAATACAAGTAATATAAACCTAATAACTCGAAAGAATAGGTCTATTCCTTCAGGTATTTAAGGGTAGTGAATGCCTATATTAATTAAACCAAATGAACTCATTACCTAACTCCATCGCTGACATTGAAAGAGAGCCGCACATCCTACAACCAGAAGCAAGGCCCAATGAAATAAGGTATGGTAATTTCCTTTTTTACCATTGGGCAGTGCTAAATATTGAAGGTATATAAATTAAACATTAACCTAAGAAAACACTACTTAAAGAGGTCTTCAAGAGGTCTTTTGAAGACCTCCACAAACATAACTTTAACAAAAAAATGTAGGGTTCTTGCTGTTCAACTCTCCACAATATATCTATTGGAAATTTCCACTGGATGAGGGTGACAGCAATAAACTATAACCCTATAGGGGCCTATAGTTTTTTATATGGTGGCATGTGTGGGGACCTGACCCCTCTAAAATTTATACTAACACAAACAGAGACTAGGCTTAGCTCAATAGGCGTAACCATTACTCTACCTTACTGTACCTAACGTAACAATTGGGGCATTCCAGGAGAGATCACCCAATGCGTGTCACTACTACAACTCGAATTTTGATGAAAATTGACATATGGTGTTCTTCCAGGTGCTGATTTCACTGGTCAAAATAAAAAAGTTCGATGACCCATAGTATTTGAGATATGGGCCCCCAAAATCTTGGGGGCCCCACTTTACCACCTAACTTTAATGGGCAATAACTCCCAAACATCTTACCATAGACCTATAAAACTATACATTTTTAGAATCAGCATGAAGAGATCTATTAAATGATACCACATTCAAATGTGTAGAAAAATAATGAAAATTTTTACCCCCTTTTTATTTTTATTTTTGACCCCCCCCCCCCCCCCCCCGCAGTGAAATCCCCCCAAAAAATTCATTTATTAAACTTCCATTAATTGTTAAAAGATACAAACAATAAAAAATGTGGGTATCAAGTTGCAAGATATTTTAAAAATTATTGAAAAAATATGTACATTGTGAAATTTTGATATTTTACGCCTGCAGACTAAAATAGAGAACTACAAATGATATATTCACATGGATGAAAATAAACAGCAAAAATACAAATTGAACACACAAATTATATCAAGTTGATTCATAATTACAGGAGTTTTTTCAACTCATTTTCTGGGAAAACATATTGAATACGCATTGTTCCTGGCTTTAAAGTTGTGTGCTTCATAAACCTAAAATTTTATCTCTTGATATGTGGCATGTATCTCTAATTTGTGGAAAGTAATAGTAAACACTATATTCTGATGGGTGCAAAAAGCTAACCTCAGAGTCATCAAATTCCTCATCATAGGAATGTACAAATTCCAACCATTTCTGATCATTGTAAGTACAAACTATGTACTCTCCTATTTTTGGATTAACTTCAACATTATCTTCACCCAGAAAAGCTTTGCTTATAATCCTCACCTCACCAACTTCATCAGAAGATAATTCAGATGTTTTTATGTTATTTGCATTAATAGGTACAAATCTGTGGAATTTTTGTGTTCCTGTTAGCCGCATACTTTTTTCATATCTGTCACTTAAAATTTTTTCCATAGCTTCAATTTCTTCAGAATTTATTAAAAAAAATTTATGCTGTCACTTATATTGTTTGAACAAAATTCAAACATGTCTTCTGGTGCTAATATTTGATTTGTGAATGTTCTCTGCATACTCGCTCTGGCTACAGATCTTTTCACTGTACCCCCAATCCCATCACAAGCGCTCTTACCATGGCTTGTGGCAAAGAAATGCCACTTACATTCCAGCCCAAAATCTTCATGTTTATAAATGTTAACAAAGTTGAAATGATTTTTATATTGTCCTGCACATCTGTCAGTAAAATAATGTAATTTTTTTTATATGAAGGTGGGATTTTCTAATAATTGGTATGAGTGTATTTAAAAAAGTGTAAACCATTGTAGTGTTATATTTTGTAATTGGAGATAAAAAACAATAACTTGAATGTGTTTCATTACTTTCTGGTTCCTTATAATATAACACAAAGGGATGCACTGCGCATTGGGTATTTTCCCAATGAAAATCTTGGGCTGCATCCTGTACTACAAATGAGTAGTTTTCTGAAAAGTCACCAAGAACTACAGCTGTATGGCTATTTAAATTATTCTTCAAGTTTCTTAGAAATGTACTCTGATTCTTTGCTATAAAGTGATGATGTGTTAATTTGACAATTTTTGTGCTTAATGAATTTATAAAATCATCTACAGATTGTTTTTTCAGCCATATTGCATTGATCTGTAGTAACCCATTGTTTATATTTTATTTCCTCACATTCAGGATCATTAACACTGAAAAGTGAGCAAAAAATTCTTAATACCTTGTTCTTTTGGACAGAGATTACATATTTGCATCATGCAATTCCTGTTGTTGACATCACACACTACTTTCTCCATAAGAGTTGTGTATTCCAACCCTTTGACACCCAAAGCTGAGAATTGTATTTTGGCATTTTGGTGGTATGTACATACACACACAGAATGGGTACCAGCAGCTCCAGCTAAAACACAATGTCTGGGGGTGAAGGCTGGCAAAACTAGAGAAGCCAATTTGGAGACTATCTGGATTATTTTTATAGAGACTAAAAGCTTCTTTCAGATTCATCAACACCAGTCTTTTCTGCACAGATTCTTTATACCCACTTTCATTTCTGATACTCAGGCAGTCTTTTGTACCTGGGCACAAACGACTAATTTCATCTGATTCAAAAATTTTCTGAACAGAATCTTTAGTACCTTTAGTTATTACTTTTCCTTTTTACATGGGTTCAATTTCAGGAATAATTCTAAGTCTTTCTTTTATATTTCTGCTTTTCTTAACTAAATATTCAGTTGTCTGAAATAGATTTATAGTTTTTGATATGGTAAATGGAGATAATGTCAATATTTTGAGTTTCCTCCCATAACTGTCAGTAGAATGGAAAGCTTCAACCAGTTCATTCATGAGGTGAATCATTGACCTGAAACAAATTCATGAATGTATAATAGCTATAAACAAAACATTACATGTGCATATTAAATTTTTTGGATTATAATATTGATTTCAAGTGTAACAAAATGAGCATTCTTTGAGAGAGTCGAATTAAACCAAAAATTATTTTGTGACCAAATGAATTCCAAATTATTTAATGGGCCCATTGATCTCCAATCTTTAGGGAGTTGTGCTTCTAGTTTCTACTATCAAAGGTTAATACCTACATTTTGTTTTTATGCTTCAGTTTTAGTTTACGTATGGTATATTCCTACTTAATAATAGCATATCATTTTAAAATTCATACCTTTGAGTTTCATGATCTAACTTTGGAGCTTTTGATGGTCTTGGGATCTCAATTTCTAAACATGTTTCTAGCTTTCGTTTTAAAGAACGACGTGCTTTTTCTATTGTTTGAATAGCTTTTGCTTCTTTTCTTGAGGAACCTAAACCATCTGAAATTTTTTAATTAATAAATATTTGACTCCATTTGATATATATGGACAATAATAACACTGGTCAACAAAGATTTTTCATCAGAGTAAAATTTGTGGTGGCTGGATAGCATTTTTCATGCTGATTCCAGAATGGCATTCAGATTTTTTCTAGCATGTATAGTTTTCAAGATGAAGGCATATATATAACTACACAGATTTAACCATTTTAAATAGGCAAAATACTAATATTTCAACATTTGATTGTGTTTATTTTATTGTGTTTTTTTAGTTTATTCATCTTATTTATTTCAATTATCTTAATTATACATCTTATGTATTTCAGGTGTGAGCTTTTATGTCTAGCAGCATTGTGATTCACTTTTGAAGGTAGACATTTAGAGCCTAAAAAGTTAACCCAAGGACAGTTGAATGATTTTGTTAGAGACTTATCACTGTCTAAAGAGAAATCAGAGCTCGCCTCAAGACTAAAGGAGAACAATTTACTTGAGAACAATGTTCATATTACTTACTACCGAAAGCGGAATTTTGAATTAACAGCATTCTTTTCAGTAGACGGTCCTCTGTTATTGCCATGACATCAATGGACTATTTACAGCCATATCTCAGACGTATGTGGCATCTGAGTGGCGCCTCTTTATTGATTCGTCGCAGAGAAGCCTGAAAGCAGTTCTTTTGCATAATGGTAATATAATGCCATCCATCCCCATTGCCCATTCCGTCCATCTAAAAGAGACATATGACAATATGGATATACTACTTAAGGCAATCAAATACGACAGTCATCAATGGAATGTTTGTGGAGATCTAAAAGTTATAGGAATGCTTATGGGTATGCAGTCAGGATTCACAAAATTTTGTTGTTTCCTTTGCCTGTGTCCAGTCTGTCCCTTTAGTGGATCCCCAAAAGATCTATCTGCCACCTCTTCACATTAAACTTGGTTTAATGAAGAATTTTGTTAAAGCAATGGGTAAAGTCAATTCTGAAGGGTTCCAATACCTTTCAAGGAAATTTCCGAAGGTTACTGCAGCAAAATTGAAGGAAGGAATTTTTGTTGGCTGGCGTTCAAATGGATATGTGACCAACTTTCTTGGAAGCAACAAGTCACCTGCGTATAAGGATGGAGTCAAGAACCTCCTTGATGCCTTCAAAGAAATGGAGTGTCGAATGTCGTTAAAAATTCACTTCCTGCATTCCCACTTAGATTTCTTTCCTGAAAACCTTGGTGCAGTGAGTGACGAGCAAGGAGAGCGCTTCCATCAAGATATTCAGATGATGGAGAAGCGCTACCAAGGATATTGGAATGAAAGCATGATGGTGGACCATTGTTGGATGCTGTATCGTGACAATCCAGGCCAAATTTACAAAAGGAAATCACACTCACAGCGCTTTTAATAAAATAATGTATATATTCTTTATTTATAAGTACATTGAATAAGGTATATGATGTATTTGTTGTTTAGTATTCCTAAGTGTGATCTATACATCCATAAATTTTCTTATAAGTTATAGCAATATCAAAAACTTAAAAATATCAAAACCAGTGTATCTATATAACTGTATGTGCTAGAAAAAACATAAAACCAGATTCGGAATCCGCGCGAAAAATGCATTAAGAAAAGTGTGATCATGTTTGTGATGAGAAAAAAAAGTTTCATTTTGTTGGCCAGTGTAATTAATATGTCAACATATTAATTTCATTAAGTTTTTCAGCAACTGCTGAAGAACTGGAAAGTAAATGCATTTTGAATAAATAATATAAATAAAAAAATTATAAATATAAAAAGTACCTATCATTAAATACTTACACTTCTTCACTGGAGTCACAGCAAGACTTTCTAGAACTTGAGAAACCTTTCTTTGGCATTACTTGATATACTTAGATCATATTCATCGCTTTCTGAAATAACATTCTCAGAAGACTGATTGTGATCAGATCTTCACTTTGTGATGTTGATAGCAACTCTGGTCTCTGAGTCAATAATTTTCTACAGTTGCTACATAGTACAGTATTCCTTTGTAGTTTCCATTTACATCGATCATAAAGTGATTGGCTGATGGTTCTTATATCCTTATGTATCTTTTTCTTGTTTTTGTAAAGGATCATCACAGTATCTAACCATTTTTCATTACTAAAAATACACAATTGTAAATCTCAAAAATAAGATATGATTTGACTCAAAATAAGCACATCTGTAATAAAAATAAGCATAATTAACAAACATTTGAGAGAGACTGTGTGAATATGAGTTATACATAGGATGTAAATATATCATTTGTAGTTCTCTATTTTATTCTGCGTAAAAATGTCAAAATTTCAATATGCAATGTACAAATGTTAATGTACATATTTTTCAATAATTTTTAAAATATCTTGCAACTTGATACCCACATTTTTATTGTTTGTATCTTTTAATAATTAATGGAAGTTTAATAATGAAAAATTTTTTTTTTGGATTTCACTGTCAAGAGGGGGTGGGGGTCAAATAAAAAAGGGGGGAAAATTTTCATTATTCTACACATTTCAATGTGGTATCATTTAATAGATCTCTTCATGCTGATTCTAAAAATGTATAGTTTTATAGGTCTTTGGTAAGATGTTTGGGAGTTAATGGCCATTAAAGTTGGGGGGCCCCACTTTACCACCTAAGATTTTGGGGGGGCCCATATCTCAAAAACTATGGGTCATAGAACTTTTTTATTTGAACCAGTGAAATCAGCACCCGGAAGAACCCTGTATGTCAATTTTCATTAAAATCCGGGTCGGAGTGGTGACATTTTTAAATTTTTGGGTGATTTGTCCTGGAATGCCCCAATTGGTGAAGGCTAAGGATGATGATAACCATAACAAAGCCTCATTTTAGGTCCTATATAAAATAGCCCCATTTCAACCTGGGGCTATTTAGTAGGCCCACTTCACATAAAGCCTATTTAGTAGGCCCACTTCACAAAGCCTATTTAGTAGGCCCACTTCACAAAGCCTATTTAGTAGGCCACTTCACAAAGCCTATTTAGTATGCCCACTTCACAAAGCCTATTTAGTATGCCCACTTCACAAAGCCTATTTAGTAGGCCCACTTCACATAAAGCCTATTTAGTAGGCCCACTTCACATAACGCCTATTTAGTAGGCCCACTTCACATAACGCCTATTTAGTAGGCCCACTTCACAAAGCCTATCTAGTAGGCCCACCATGTAAAGCCTATCTAGTAGGCCCTACTCTTTGAACTCGAAACAAAGCCTTATTTAACAGGTTTAATTCACTTAAGTCTTATACACAATAGGTCTGCTTCACCCTAATCATATGCCTATTTAGTAGGCCCACTTGATTTTAATTGGATGAGATTGTAGACACCAATTGACCAGGGAAGTACTTCAGGGTGGATGTTAGGCAGGTGTCAGGGAGTGCTGGAACTCCTGTTTCTCCTGTCACTCTCCTCCTTTGCTCTCCTTTTTCAGTGTCTCATCTACCCTGTGAGCAGTCCAATATGCTCTCAAACACACGCTTCTCCCTCTATTTCTCACTACACATTCATGCGTCTTTCACACTACACAACCTTTTCAAAATTTATATTAAAAAAAAAGGGCATCATTGAGGCTTGAAGACTTTGTTTTTGGCTGTCTTCTGTGGAGGGGTCACTTTTGCGGGTGCTCACCCTTAGCCCCTTTTGCGGGTGCTCACCCTTAGCCCCCTCCTTCCTACGTTAAAAAAAGAATTAATAGGCCTAACATACTCATACACTATAGGCCTACTTCAAATACTACAATTTATAATTTAGACATGAAGCATACCTCTTAAAGTAGGCCTTACTTTAAACTTAAGGCCTATCCTAACTAAACACATTTTGTAAATTTTTTTTTCAACCTGTGGTGTAGGTTAGAAAAATTATTTCAGCAATTTAACTTGCTTATAAGACTCATAATATCACAAAATTAAACTCAGAACTTAACATCACACAGACCTAAAGCAATTGCATGAACTCAAACCTACACCCACCATAACCCATTCTAAGTCCTATTTTACATATAGGCGTAACCTATTCTAATTCCTATTTCACATATAGGCACAACTCATTTTAAGTCCTATTTCACATATAGGCGCAACCCATTTTAAGTCCTATTTCACATATAGGCGCAACCCTTTTAAGTCCTATTTCACATATAGGCGCAACCCTTTTAAGTCCTATTTCACATATAGGCGCAACCCATTTTAAGTCCTATTTCACATATAGGCGCAACCCATTTTAAGTCCTATTTCACATATAGGCGCAACCCATTTTGAGTCCTATTTCAGTATAGGCGCAACCCATTTTGAGTCCTATTTCACGTATAGGCGCAACCCATTTTGAGTCCTATTTCACGTATAGGCGCAACCCATTTTGAGTCCTATTTCACGTATAGGCACAACCCATTTTGAGTCCTATTTCACGTATAGGCGCAACTAGTGATGCAAAAAAACGTGTTTTTTTCAAATATTGTTTTTTCATGGAAAAAAACGTTCTTTTCGTGTTTTTTTTGTTTTTTTCCCAAAATACTTGTATATTATTAAATGAGTGTTTTTTTTTATCGCAAAGTTTATTATTAATTCAAGTTGTTAATATAACACATAAGAAAAGCTAAACATTAATTTTAAAAGATTTTAAAAGGTATGTAAAAGAAAAAAACTGCAGTACATTTGCATGTATTTATCCATTTTAAATGAAAACCAAATTATGACAAACTGAAACATAATGAGAGCAGTGATTACAAGATTTTCAAATGTGAATACATATTTCTGATATATTCATGAACAGTTAGTCTTCTCCAAAGTCACTTTTCTCAAAATCTGATGAATCATGATGGGTAACTTCCATCAATGATTCTGCTTCTGATTCGGAATCAGAAGCCTCAATATTTGGCTCAGCAAGCAATAGTAACAGGCCCCTTTCCAGAGGATGGACCTGCATCACCTGCCAAAGGTAATATTGGAGTGGGCTTTGTAAAGACTGTAGCCTTTTTGAATGATCCATAACTTGGGCTTAGTTTGTTTGGTGAATGCTGTCTTTCTGTTCTGCTTCAATGAGCTGGATATTATGCGATATATAGACTAGTTTTGCAGCTTGTTCTGTTGTTAGCCTGTTTCTTTTTGCTGAGTGTATCCACCCATGTCTACTAAATGAATGTTCCACAGCGGCACTTGTAGGTGGTAGACTCAGAATGTTAGCTGCTATTTTTTGACAGCTGAGTTGAGCAGCAAAGTCCATTCCACCAGCTTCTTGGGCTTACTTTCATTGCAGATGTCCAAAGGAATTGTTTGCTAAATAGTTTTCCTTTGAACGGTAGTTGGCAACTTCTCCAATTACAACTGCAGTCTAATATATAATTCTTGACCTTCAGCTATTTCATGGATAACCTGTAGAGCATCCACCTGCAAAATAATGTTTAAAGTAAATAATACTTCAGTGTGTAAACATGCATAGCTAGTATTTAGAATGAAACTCATGCTCTTTCCCAAAAATACAATATCTAGAAATATTTCAGCCATATCTGTGTTTAGAACTTATAAATACTCTAACTAATCAGAATCTTATCCTTTTGAGTAAACCCTAGTAATATTTTTCTGCAAAACATAAAATTTTTAAAACTGTGATTTGTGAAATTGTGATCCATTCAATCACTATGTAGAACAAAATATTGCTTATAATTTGATCAGACTATTTCCTGAATAGTGATGTAAACTACTGCTTCTTCCTCCGATATGTGGCATCCTTGGTAGCGGGGATCCAGGAGATTTGCTGATAAGTGAATGTCTTTCACTATGAATTCTCTTCTTTTCTTGATTATACTTAGCAGAGCGGCTTCTTCACTTTAAGGATTGGACTTTCTGCAACATATTCTCAACTGAGTTCTCAAGCTCCTTGAATACTTTGCTACAGTTGAAAGGTGCTGGTTGTCTCCTTCAACAGATGTGATAGAATCTGCTACTGACTGGTTTCAGTTGTTTGAGCAAACCTTCAGTTCTATCCCAGAACACTTCTGAGAGCAGTAGTTTCCTGACAGACTGATCCAATGCTGTTTTCTTAGCTTCTTCACTTATGGCTAGGGCTTGGAGAGCTTGTTTATTGTTACAGATGCTCTCCATACAGTGGATGACTGAGCCCCATCTGTAAATAATAAATATAAAAATATCTATTAGATTCATTTAAAATATTGCATATTTATTTGTGCAAGAAACATGTTAACTTGTGCACAATTGAAGTATATATATTGTATATACATATTGTTAATTTAGTGTTATTGTAAGATACACATTTTATGTTGCAAAGGATGTCATTTTAAAAATTTCACATTTTTAATTAGTACCTGGTCTTAACTGGCAGTTTCAGTGATTTAGAAGGCTGTTGTTGAAGCTGCTTCAGCAGTGCAGTAAACTTTTGAGACTTCTTTATAGTTTTTACAACATTGGTGCAGTCTCTCTGGATACATTCTACTGTTTTGATTTACTAACATCAGTAAATACTAAATGCAGAGTGTGAGCTAAGCAACCATATGTGCTTATATGAGGAAATTCTTCTTTTAGCAATTCCCAGGCCTTCTTCATATTAGTTGCATTATCAGTGCATATGCCTGCCACTTTCATAGGTCCAACTTCATTCACCACATTCTTTATGGTATTCGCCATATATTCTCCTGAGTGGCTTTCAACTCCTGATTAAGAAAAAATAGATTAATTTTCAGATATGCTTCATTAATTATAGAACATAGCAAAGTCTATCAGCAGCAGAGTAAAAAATTATCAGATCAGCTTATAAAATTAGCTCAAAAGAGAGACAGAAATACCTGTAGCAATACTTGTCCAAAATACTGGCTCAGGAACAGTCACTATGAAGTTTATTATTCCTTCATTCCTGTAAAGTCAAGTGGGAATAATTAAATATATATTAAAATAATAAATATATTATTTAATAACATTTAATAATAATAAAAAGTATTCAAGAAATATTTTTAAAGAAATGTTTTTTAAATTAGTTATACAAAACAAAAAAAATTCTTGATCACCACCTGATGTTGCTCCACCCATCAACTAAAATTGCAACACTTAAAGTTGTAGCAGATGCAACCATCTCCTTGACTGTTGTTCAGGTTTCAAAAAACACTTCTTCAAGAAGAGTG
The DNA here is from genome assembly GCA_023014485.1 of Bathynomus jamesi. Lineage (NCBI taxonomy): Eukaryota > Metazoa > Arthropoda > Malacostraca > Isopoda > Cirolanidae > Bathynomus > Bathynomus jamesi. Next base: position 87,969 of record JAJOZX010003423.1, read on the forward strand.
TTGGAGATCATGTCTCGGCTCGGTAACCTAAAAGCAGGTCTTATGATAGCAAAGGCTTTGATCCACTGCTTGTATTCTACCATACTCAGTGGGCAGCCAGCAGCATAAATCGCTTTGGCTACCTGCTTTTGAGCTTCTTTCTGAAAAAATAAACATGTTGCCATTAAACGCTAACTGTTGTTGATGTGATTTTCTGTTATTATTGGTGATAGTTATGGATTAAATAGTTATTTTAAATAATGGCAATTAGGTACTTACGATTTCTTGGCCAGACATCCTATCCAAATAAGGATTCATTTTGTTTTTTGATGGCTTTGTTATTGGAGCCACAGTTGCACTTTGAAAGAAAGACTCAATAGATATTTCATCACTTGCAGGTCTCGCCACTATGCTTTGTTCTTTTGCAAGTTTGAATCTTTCTTGCCTAAATATTTAACTTAATCTGTTCATCACATTTTTGGCAATCGATGATATGTTTTTGCCATTCTTGTTCCATTTTTTGGCAACCTCAGCAGAACAAAATTTGCACTTCACTCTGCCTATCTTTAACTTGCTCTCAACATCCTTGAATAAGGACACGACAGGAGTTTTATTTCTTGGCATTTTATTGTTTACTTGTTTACAATATAACTTCTAAACTGAACTTTAACATGTAAGACCTGTAATACAATGATAATATATAAATTAAACAGTAAAGGAATTGGTAAAACTGGGATTTACTGATATTTATTGAAAAAAACAAGAAATGACCTTGTTTTTTTTCGAGTGCTGTTTTTTATTATTGCTGTTTTTTATTATAAAAAACGTGTTTTTTATGAAAAAAACAATATCCTTTTTTTGGAGTTGCATCACTAGGCGCAACCCATTTTGAGTCCTATTTCACGTATAGGCGCAACCATTTTGAGTCCTATTTCACGTATAGGCGCAACCCATTTTGAGTCCTATTTCACGTATAGGCGCAACCCATTTTGAGTCCTATTTCACGTATAGGCGCAACCATTTTGAGTCCTATTTCACACGTATAGGCGCAACCCATTTTGAGTCCTATTTCATGTATAGGCGCAACCCATTTTGAGTCCTATTTCACGTATAGGCGCAACCCATTTTGAGTCCTATTTCACGTATAGGCGCAACCCATTTTGAGTCCTATTCACATATAGGTTGCAACCCATTTTGAGTCCTATTTCACGTATAGGCGCAACCCATTTTGAGTCTATTTCACGTATAGGCGCAACCCATTTTGAGTCTATTTCACGTATAGGCGCAACCCATTTTGAGTCTTATTTCACGTATAGGCGCAACCCATTTTGAGTCTTATTTCACGTATAGGCGCAACCCATTTTGAGTCTTATTTCACGTATAGGCGCAACCCATTTTAAGTCCTATTTCACATATAGGCGCAACCCATTTTAGTCCTATTTCACATATAAGGCGCAACCCATTTTAAGTCCTATTTCACATATAGGCACAAAACAGGACAAGGCTTGATATAAGGTCTCAAATGCAACATTTAAGGATCTTTGCTCAGCCAAATAGGTTAATAACACAAAACTCAGAAATAAAACCCTACAAAAAATTATACATTTCCACATTTAATATTATACATAAAATTCCAAGCATCCCAATTCTTCTTTTAAAATCATTCTTTTAAGGAAGAATCACTCAACAGATTTCATCAAAAGAAACACACACCATAAAATATACTACATATAGTAAACAAACTTTTAGACATATGCATTTAGGGTGCATAAAAATGGCAACTTTCAAAATGATTTGGCCTACGTTATTATGGTTACATTCCCTAAAAAAAAAAATTCACATGCAAAATTTCAGGTCAAATGATTAATATCTACTGGGTCCACCTAGCTCCTAAACTTTTACAAAAATGACAATTTTTGGGATAAATTGCCTTAAATTATTTTTTTCACATATACCTTTATTTTATTGAATTGAATGATCCTTAAGGTACTTAGGCCTAGTATGTTTAGTTTGCTTGTGTTTAAGCCATAGCTACTATCAGTGATGTAGGTCTCGAGATCGGTCTCGAGACCGATCTCGAGACCCAATTTGCAGATCTCGATCTCGACAGACGCGGTCTCGGTTTTTCTCCCTGAGACCTTTCGAGACCTTTCGAGACCTTTCGAGACCGTAATGAGAAATACATGTTATTGGCATACTCATGATGGTGGCTTGGTTGAACAGACACAATTCAGAATTTTATGAAAGTTTGTAAAAGTAAGGGACTCTAGGCTATTCACTAATCAGTCACCCTGTTTTGAGTTTCCACGTTTGTCTTGCGGTGTGTGTGGGTCTAGATTTTTTAGGTTAGCGCTACAAAACAATTCGTCCCCTGCGCCTGTCAGATTAATTTTATTGAAAATGGAAACACTAAATAGAGAATTATTTATATATTATTTATTTATTATTTATATTTATTCATTATACCGCGTATATTTTTTATCATTTAAAATTCATTATAGATCTCTTTGGGCTCAGTGGATGTTGAATTAATGTCATATATATATATATAATATATATATATATATATATTATTTATACCTTATGCAATATGCTAATTGCCATGCCTCTGTTTATAGTACCGAATGTCAATTTATTTTTCATAGAAATGGTGTTGGAAAAAATGCTATACAGGAAACTCAAGCACGGAGAATGAACAGATACAGAGAGACAGCGCTCATTCTCACAGCAGCGATGACGAAATAAAACAGTCAAACCAAAGTTCCGAGACTAATGGCAAAATATCAAAGCTATCGGTCCAAGCAGAAGACGTTGAAACTGGAAGATTTGAACCGCAGGGACAGTTGGGGCGGTACTCTTAGAGATCGATGAATCTCATATTTTAGAACAACTGCCTCCAATAAAGTTTTGGCACCAGAAAAGGGATAAATTCCCATCACTGGCCAATATTGCCATGACTGTTTTAACAGTGCCTGCCTCTAATGCTCCAATTGAGCGTGTATTGCAGTGGTGGGTGCGGTAACCAAAATTTGGGGGTGCGTTACGCGGTAGCTACGCGGTACCTCAGCATTGCCCAGTGCATTACGCGGTACTGCGGTACTTTTTCAGGTCCCCCCGGTGCGTTCCGCGGTACTGCGGTACTGCACACAAGAACAACACAAGTAATAGCACATATTTTCAGAAATTGCATATCGGCGATTTCGCACCTGAACTTTCTGCCATAATGGCTAAAAATCGATCTTTGTCACAGAAATGTAACACACGTGCAACCGGCTCAAAAGCAAGCACTGCACTGAGGCGTTGTGATAGGATGGCAACGTAACATGTTCTGAACGAAAACTTAACGTGTCTAGAGTTAGGCTGATGCAACACACGCAGCATTCATCTTACTGTACTCCTGTAATAAGGTTTACTTCAAAAAAAGTGTTAATTTTTTGAAAAGTCGTAGTTTGTCGGTACCGCGGAAAGTACCGCAGGAAATTTGAATGTGGTAGCGGTACTGCTGTACTTTCAGCGATCCTTTGCGGTACTGCATTATGCAGTACCGGTTTGGTAGTGCGGTAGTACCGCAGTACCGCAAAAAATACCGCAAGTGCCCAGCTTTGGTATTTAGCCATGGAGGCATAATAATGAGGCCCCACAGAAGTCGAACTTCAGCAGATCTTCTGAGCATGCTGATGTTCCTTAAGTGTAATGAGCACCTATCATGCTTTAAATAAATGCACAAGTCAAACTGGGTAGTGGGTACGTTCATTAAACCTTCTGTAACAGATATAAAAGAAGTAAATAAATAAAAAGTACGTATATATATATATATATATATATATATATATATATATATATATATTCATTTTTAATTTATAGGTTACACTTTTTGCATTCAACACACTACATCTGAGAAAGTAGTTATTAGTTTATTAATATACTTAACATAGTCTAATTTCCATAGTAGTGTAAAACAAATTGAAAGGGCATGAGCTTGGTCTCGATCTCGGAAGGTAGATCTCCATCTCGAACCTTTGATCTCGGTCTCGATCTTGGTCTCATAGGATCACGTCTCGGTCGGTCTCAGTCTCGGACTTGGTGGTCTCGACTACATCACTGGCTACTATTAAAACATCATTTGCCATCATGAAATACCTATACGGTAGCTATTTTTTCTTATTTTCAGGCATGTAGACTACTTTAATATTAATCTATGTTTCTATTACAGGTCAATTTTTGAAATATGTTGGTGATAATAGTTGATATATTATATAATGGATCTACAGAAGCTAAGGCTAACAAAGACCCTAAGATCCACTCTAAGGCTAGCCCGAGAGAAAGGAAAGAGTAGGGGTTTAAGAGAAGAGAAGAGTATAGGGGGTTAAGTAAGGAGCAACACCTATCATTCGTGGGTTAACATTCATTCAGAAAAAGAGGAAAAAAGTCTCACCATCATCATCCGCCGGCCACTGCCGACAAGTCAGAGAAAATAGGAGAGGGGTGAAAGATGAAAAGAAGTAAAATAAGAACACTTACAAACCATGCAAACTACAAACATGCAAGTAAAGAGAGTTACAGACATGTAAAAAAAAAAAAAAAGTAGGTAAAGTTAAACAAAAAGTGGGTTAGTTTAAGGAACGAGCTACATCTACGTTCGTGTTAGTCTATTTTTTATTTTTTTTATTTATTTTTTTTTTTGCTGGCGTCACAAGCTGGCATTCTTCGTCAACAGACTCATCCTCAAGCACCACCACCAGAGCTCCTGTTGTTAACTTTCTTTTTTAATTTTAAACATTAATATTTTTAAAATGTCTGTCAAGACGGTTCTTAAACATATTAACGCTGGTAGAATGAACGACTGACGTGGGAAGATTATTCCATTTATCAATTACTTTAAAGGTAAAGAAGTTTTTAGCGATATTAGTAATGAAACGTCTGCCATGCAACTTAAATCCATTATTGCGAGTATTACTATTATCGAAAGTGAACAATTTATCAAAATTTACATTATCGACGTTAACGATTTTGAAAACTTCAATAAGCTCCCCCCTTACTCTCCTAGTTTCGAGTGAATACAAGTCTAACACTCTAATCCTATCTTCATAAGGCTTATTGCGCAATGATGGAATAAGTTTCGTGGCACGACGCTGAACCCTTTCTAACCTATCAATATCCTCACGCAAGTACGGGCACCAAAACTGAATGGCATATTCTAAATGAGGCCTGACTAGGGACTTGTAAAGGGGCAATATAATATCCTTTGATTTAAATTCGAAATTACGCGCTATGAAGCCTAACATCCTATTAGCTTTTGCGCAAGACTCCAGGCACTGGTTCCTAACCTTTAAATCTTTAGTTACGCGTACGCCTAAATCTACTTCCTCATCAACGCTCACTAAACTCCCTATCATCCATCGTGTACGCGTAATTATTGTTGTGAGAAACCTATATGCAAAACTTTACATTTATCTACGTTAAATTGCATCTGCCACTTATCTGTCCACTCCATAATCCATCTACATCATCTTGGATCCTATTTCTATCGTCCTCGTTAACAACCTTACTGCCTATTTTAGTATCGTCCGCGAATTTTGACACGTTATTAGTCAATCCTACATCTATTGTTAATGTAAATTATGAATAGCAATGGGCCTAACACTGAACCCTGTGGGACACCGCTACCTACATCTAACCACCCGATTCACTACCATTAACTACGACCCTCTGTCTCCTAGCACGAAGCCATTCTTCTAACCAGTTAGCTACCTGAACGCGTATACCGTGCGCTTTGACCTTCGCAATTAGTCTCCTATGCAGAACTGTATCGAACGCCTTTTTAAAATCTAAATAAATAACGTCAGCTGCTCTATGCCTATCGTATTTGCGCACTATTTCGTTATAAAATTCTAACAAATTAGTTAAACAAGACCTATGGTGTCGAAACCCGTGCTGACTACTATTAATCAAATCTCTACTTTCTAAGTGATCGATAATATGATCCCTAACTACGGATTCCAAAAGTTTACCGACAATTGGCGTTAAGCTAATGGGCCTATAATTGCTAGCTACCGCGCGGTTGCCTTTTTTAAAAATAGCCATGACGTTAGCTAATTTGAAGTCTTCAGGAATAATTGCCGTTTCGAGTGACTGATTAAAAATCTTCATTAAGGGGCCTACGATAACGTCTTTCAAATCTTTCAAATGTCTGGGATAAAAAGTGTCAGGGCCTGGAGCCTTGCTAACTTTTAGCCTATCGATATAATGCGCAATCTCAGCCTTGTAAACAGTTATTTCATCTAAAATAGTCGCTACTAAATGAAATGATATCGTCAATGTCAGGGACATTATTTACGTCTTCAACGGTAAAAACTGTCGCAAAAAAGTTATTGAAAATACCCGCCATTGCCTGAGCGTCAGAAGCCAAAGCGCCATTTACATCCACTAGAGGGCCTATGTTATCTTTTACCGGCTTACGATTATTTACGTATTCAAAAAACGTTTTTGGATTATGTTTACTATCCGCAGCTATAAGTATCTCTAAATTATGCTTAGCATTCCTAATTGATCTTTTAACCTGATGTCTAAGCTTGATATATCTATTAAAGTTAGTTGCCGTGCCATTGCACTTACTAAGTCTATATGCTCTATTATAAACTCTCCTATTTCCCTACTCCACCACTTTGGCCTACCACGATTTCTAACGCGCTTGGGCCTATGAGGAATAAACTCCCTTTCAATATTCCTAAAACTTGCCAACAAGTGAACAAGTTCTTAGATGTTTCCTATTTCACCAGCAACAGGGTCTAAAAGAGAGAACTAAGCGAGATATAGCTAAAATTGTTTTAACAGAAATTCAACCATTCTACAATAAAGCCAACATACCAATGATTACTGAGAAAAAAGCATGTGAGAAAATAATTTCGTTGTCAGAAAAGAATGCGAAACTGAGAGAAATTCCATTGAAAAGAAGAGAGCTACAAAGTACAAAGACAAGACTAGAAGATATGGAAATGCAACTTAAAATGACTCTTCAACTGTGGATTAAAAATGCCAAAAAAATTATGAGTAATCCAGAAGATATACAATTTCTTCAATCTATGCAAGGGGATAGAATTGCTTCTTTTGGAGCTCATGATCAAACTCTAGCATCCAAAATGAAGCGCATTAATTTTTGAAAATGTGAAGAAAATGCAAGAAAAGAAAAGGAATTGAGAGACACTGAAGCTTCTTGCAGTTATGTTGAATTAGAAAGCAGTAGCACAAGCGATACAACTACCATTGAGAGTGAGTCAGAAGCTAATGATGGAGCTGAAAAAGATGGAAAATCCACACAGTCAACAGTCTGTTTAGGTACTCAAGCTATCATTCCTCATGACATTCTGAAAAGACAGAAACTTGTTTCTTTGGCATCAAGAATGAAAATGACTCCGGCACAACAGGCTGCATTCACAAAAGCTTTTGTTGAAGAATGTGGTGGTAACACTAAGGCAGTGGCAACTTCATATGCTACAGCTGATAGAGCAAGACACGAAGTAGCCCAAAAAATTTCAAGTTCCATTAAAAAATCCTGGAATCCTCCTAAATTGGCCTCTCTTCATTGGGATTCAAAATAATTTCTACTCTGCAGGATAAATATGTTACAGAAGAACGATTAGCCGTATCAGTTGGAAATTCAATGGATCTCAAACTACTTGGTATTCCATCATATCATCCTAGTGCTGGTGGCAGTGGCCAATCTGGGAAAAACTTGACTGAAGAAGTTATGAAGCTACTGAAATTGTGGAACTGCTCCGATTCAATAGTGAACTTGGTTTTTGACACTACAGCAACCAACACGGGACATGTGAGCGCTGCATGCATAACTATCCAACAAGAGATTGGATGGCCTTTATTATGGTCTGCATGCAGGCATCATGTTGGTGAAGTTATGAGTCATGTGTTTCAGGACATGAAAGTAGAAACTTCGAGTGGACCAGAAATTAATGTCTAACAGATTTCGAGAAAAGTTTCAGTGGATTTCCAAGGATGAAAAATTGAAAAAAATTGACTTCAATCAGTACTCCAAAGCTATCCAGGAGATTCTTCAGGAATGGACTGATTATGCAATTCAAATAAGTAACATAGAAAAGCAACATACACGATATGACTACAAACAATTTTCTGACTTAGTTGTGTTATACTTAAATGCAGGACCTAGTGATAAGGATATAACCCTTCAGTGACCTGGTGCTATACATAGAGCCAGATGGATGAGTAAAGCAATATATGCTCTAAAAATTGCATTATTAGAAGATAATGTCTCGAAACTACCTTCAGTAACAATCACAAACAAGCAACAAATTCTGAAACTAAGAGACTTTGCAACCTTCATTTCACTGATTTACTACCCATGGTGGATGACCTGCTCTTCAGTTTTGATGCACCATGGCACGATTTGCAGCTTTACAAAAAGCTTCTTAGATACGAGGAAGTAAACAAGCAAATAGCAAAAAGTGCTCTAACATTTTTGAAATATCATCTCTGGTACCTTTCATCAGAGATGATTCCTCTTGTATTATCAGCGATTTGGTTCCAAAAATGAACTTCGTGCTATAACAACCATCTACTTTCCTAAAACCACACAAGATTGAGACAGTGGTTCCAGAAGGTAGACGTGGATCTAGTTTTGGAAAGCCTAATTTTCCTACCAATCTACGATGGAAACCACACTAGCTGACTTGGTTGACAAAAACTCATGGTTCATATTCTCTTCACTACAGTTAGACTGATTTTTTAATGGTTGAGATTGTTGAATGGAAAATAACAGCATCATTTATATCTTCCAAAGAAAAACTTTTGGCTATAAATGTCATAAATGATGGCTCTGAGAGGGCAGTAAAACTATGCAGTGACTTTTATGAGGCGGCAAGGACTGAAGAACATCTTCAAAATGTTCTCCAAGTTGTAGAAGCTGACAGAAAAGCCACTCCTAATCTGAGAAAGAGACAAGCTTCTTTATCATCTATTTTAGAAGAAAAAAGGACAAAAGAAGAATTAAGATATCAATAAGCAATAAATCAATTTTTACAAGTATTTTATCATGAAATACCATTTTTAATAGGTGGAGGTGGTTGGTGGGATGCTTGGCAAGTTGGGTCCTCATCCCGCATCCTGGTAACTCACTTCATGATTCTCAGAGTAATACAAAAAAAGTCTAAAAAGACAGATAATTTCATGAATTGAGGCTAAAACTTGCCTAAAACTAACTATATTTACAATTTTTTTTCCAAACAAAATCTACAACGCTTACACATAAGATTTTCTAGTCAAACCATAAAATTCCACAATTGTCAAATTTTCATCTTCGAGGTGGACCCACTAAATATTGTCAGAACAGCTTGAAACGTGGACACTGAAGGTTTGTTGGGGATTGTAACCATAATATCATAGGGCCGAATCAATATCCGAAGTTCGAAATTTCACCCCTTATAGGCTGATGCACCCTAAATTAATCACCGTGTAACACAAAATTTGTCCATGAGTTAAAACTATTATTTTCTGATTTTTTAGGGCATAAATAAGTAAAAATGAGCAGTCACCAAGTTCAGACTTCGGTTCTGAGTTCATGAGATCGATTTATTGATTTTTTGCCATTTTTGCTTATTAATTTAAGGGTTTTTCACACTATCTGCTTTTAAATCAAATGAATCCTGTTAAGTATAATTTTAATTGATGTTAACACGATTATTATGATAAATCAATGATGAAAAATGAAGTTCTCCAGGCCCCGTCTTTAGAAATGAAAATAAAAAGAAGGAAACGAGTAGGGAATAATTATGTATTATAATATGTTAATACACAGACAGTGATACAGTGCAGTGATGCAGAGCGTTGATAAAGAGTATTGCTACGGAGAATTGATACAGAATTGATACAAAAATTCTAGCATTATAGTTTAATCAAAAAGAAGTTTGTCTACGAGATTGGCGATTGTATTTCAGTTCACTCTCACGCAAAAGGTTCCAGATGTAGTCCCCCATCATACTTTCATTGTACTGTATTTCAGTTCACTCACGCAAAAGGTTCCAGATATAGCCCGATCATACTTTCATTGTACTGTCCCTTGTAGCGTTCCTCGAAAGAGCTGACATCCTGGTGAAATCTTTCACCTTGTTCTTCTGAGTAGTCTCCCATGTTTTCTTTGAACTCATCAAGGTGGGTGTGTAGTACGTGCAGTTTCAGCGACATCCGGCAGCCATGCTCCGGTACGTGTCCACAAGTTTGTCAACGATTTCCCTGTAGTTCTCTGCCTTGTGGTTTCCGAGGAAACCTTTGACTAGAGAAACGAAGCTTGTCCAAGCTGCCCGCTCAACCTCAGACAGCTTCTCAGGAAAGCTGTGGAGTCAATAAGTCGCTTCACCTGAGGGCCCACAAATACTCCTGCTTTGATCTTCGCCTCCGACAACTTCGGGAACAGCTCCTGGATGTGCTTCAAGGCCTCACCCTCTGGATCCAACTTTAACAAACTGCTTAATGATGCCCAATTTGATGTGCAGGGGTGGCATTAGCACTTTCATTGGCTCCACCAGCGGCTCTTGCTTCACGTTATGGGCCCCAACCTCATAGCCGGTCCTGAGGGGCCAGTTCCTCTTCTCGTAGTGAAGGGCTGTATTTCGGCTATCCCAGAGGCACAGATAGCAAGGGAACTTGGTGAAGCCTCCCTGAAGCCCCATCAAGAAGGCCACCATCTTGAAATCGCCAATGACCTCCCAGCTGAATTGGTCGTACTTCAGTGCACTCAGCAGGATTTTGACATTCTGGTACTCTTCTTTCATGTGCACTGAATGAGCCAGAGGAATCGAGGGCCACTGATTTGTGTTGTGCAGTAAAACAGCCTTGAGGCTTTTAGATGAACTGTCGATGAAGAGCCGCCAGTCAGAGGTGTTGCAGGGAATGCCCACAGCGTCGAAGAGTCCTCTTATGTCATGGCAGTAGCACAACCCATCTCTAAGAGTGAAGAACACTGAAAAGCCGCGATGCCGCTTCCTCTGGGAAGTAATTTGAACGCTGTCGTCCAGTAAGTCCCACTGCTTCAGTCTGGAAATGAGCAGCTCGGCGTTGGACTTTGTCAAGGCCATTTCCCTGATGAGGTCGTTGATGTCCTCTTGGTTGGGTAGTAGGGGCACCTTTCACCGGCCACCCGGCGTCGACAGTGCGCAGCAGATGACACCTTGCTCCTCCTCGGAATCATCATAGCTTGCTTCTTCTGCTGGACAAGATTGATCTCTCAAGGGAGGCTGTGGCACAGGTAGGTCCGTCGCGTTATGGGGAACAGGTGCAATAGATGACGGAATGTCAGGGTACTCAATGGGAGGCGCATTCTTCCCTTTCTTCGTTTTGTTGGGTCCACCATACAGAAATAGCAGTCCGTGAGATGGTCTGAGGGCTCACGCCAGACACGGGGGATAGCGAAATGCATTGCCCTTTCTCTCTCTAAACCAACCTTCAAGAGTGCGGCAGCAGTAGTCACAGATGACATGTGGTGCCCAGCGTTTGTCTTGGTCACTGACTGGCATTCCGAAGTAGGCATGATAGGCTTCCTTTGCACGGGTGCAACTGTCCAAGCAGTGTTTTTTAGCCATCTTTGCGAAGAACTCGCCGCACACGTAGCAGAAGGAATCCGCTGGGTATTTGCAACCACGAGCAGCCATAACAGTAACTTCGTCACACGACTGAAAAAGTAAAAATAATGGATTAATTTAACCCTATATGGACATAATTCTTATTTTTGTCTTAAATTTTTTTTACCTATATTAAACATTCATTTAGAGTACTTTGAACATAAATATGTGATTTTTAATGTAATATATATATATAATAATATATATATATAATATAATATATAATATATAATATATATATAATGTAATATATATAATGTAATATATATATACAAATTGGACAACCTTATACCACGTGGCAAAGAAGGCATGGATGTCAGAGCCATCAATATTGTTACGTTTCAATAAAATATTCTAGTACTCAGTTTATCAGAATTGTTTTATATTACTTCAGCCACTCTAACAACATATATTGAGCAATAAAAAATTATTCAACACCTTTAATCAAATAAAGTAATAAAAAATGAACTGCGTAACCATACCATTTTACTTCTACTGACGCACTAACTTATTTTTTTCATTAAAGCTCGGTTTTCTGCAATAGGAGTTGCCAATTCGTGATATAAACTCCTTGAACCGTTACAAATTTGCCAATATTGTCATTTAAGTTAAAATGTACTTTTTGGTAAATATATAGTAAATTTTGAAGCGTTTACAGATCTGTGCAGATGTCCATATAGGGTTAAAAAATAATAATTATTCTTATTTCAACAAAATCGATGTACTGACAACAAACCCGAAGTTTAAAATCACTGACAGCTTTTTTCCAGTGATTTGAAGCATAATGAATCAGAAAATAAAGGTTATTGCCCAGAAACAAAGAAAAAATATTTTTTTGTTACACGGTGTTATGCATTCTTTGCAAAGAGATTGGATTCCTTCAAAACCCCAAACTTTCCAAACCTACCTGTAGGATGTGTAACATTTACTCAATCATAACTACGGGTATTGACTTCACTAGAGTGGTGAATCCAAGTTTTGAAGACCAATTGGATTCAGAGGAATACAAAAAAATATATATATACATACTGTACCCTTTATATGTGCCACAAACACACACAACCTGTCTGAACATGATAAAGGATCAGAGAGTAAAGGCTTTTATTGCTGTGCACATAATTTTATCTGAAACCTTATATGGTTAGACAGTGGCACATACTTCAAATCTGAAGAAAGATTATTTGTCAGAGTTCTAACCAACAAAGGGTTTTATGGCCTACTTTGGCCATAGCCCAAACTACTCTACCAAGGGCCTTATGGCCTACCTTGGCCATGGGCCAAACTATTCTACCAAATGTCTTAGGCCTACTTTGGCCATAGCCCAAATTACTTCACCAAAGGTCTTATGGCCTACTTTGGCCATAGCCCAAACTACTCTACAAAGGGTTTTATGGCTTCCCTTGGCCAGAGACCAAACTATTCAAGGGTTTTATGGCTTCCCTTGGCCAGAGACCAAACTATTACAAGGGTTTTATGGCTTCCCTTGGCCAGAGACCAAACTATTACAAGGGTTTTATGGCTTCCCTTGGCCAGAGACCAAACTATTACAAGGGTTTTATGGCTTCCCTTGGCCAGAGACCAAACTATTACAAGGGTTTTATGGCTTCCCTTGGCCAGAGACCAAACAACACAAAAACAGTACAGGATTCAAACCCCAAGCCCTCCAGATCTACCTGGGGAGAAGTAACATTTACTCTACCAAAACTATGGGTATTGATTAGTCTGTAGTGGTGGGAGGTTTGAATATGGTACAAACTCATTTAACCAAACAACACAACATAGAAGTACATTTCAATTAACTCACCAATGTAGAAGTCTATTTAAAACAGTTAACGAAACATGATAAAACTCCAAAACAACATTAGTAAACCAGCATTTAAAAACTGGTGACTTATAAAACTTACACAAATAATGAGCAAAGTTAAAATGCTTAATAATTTTACTTTAATTACATTAATTTCCTATACTAAGGGGAGTCAAACTGATTGACATAACTTTAGCTAAACTTGAGAAGTTGGCCTCTTGAACTTTTATATTTAAATAGGTCTTGAGTAACCTTTCTCTTTCAATGTTCCTACTTCATTCTTTTTAACTCTTTTCACATGGTTTGAAACACATACTTTATCAAAAAATTTAATGTATAACATACAAATTTAACATACAAATGTAACTACACTTGATCTGTGAAATATTAAACATCATTCAAGTATTTATAATATATTAATTGTAAAGTTTGAGACTTCAAGCCTTCTTGTTTTCAAATACAATACTCAATTATGTGGTATGAAAATAGTAATATCATTCATATATTAAAATATATTATCCTTATACCTACAATACATGAAACAATGTAAAATATTATATTAAAAGGTTCCAGATTGGTAATACATAACTTAATTATAAATACTTAATTAGATAGGAGCAAAGACTTGTTGTGATGGTGGTGGTTGGAGCCATGACTCCAGATTCCTGGGATCTTGGGAGCATTGCTCCATTAAATTTGACCATGAGAAAAAGTAAATTTGGGTTTGGGTTTTGTTCATCCGCTAGACGTTATGCAATTTTTTTGCGTATACGTTCTTGTACAAACCAATTTTTTTAAATTACAAATTTAGTTATTTTAAGTTTAGTTGGTAATTCCATATTTAACAATTATTTTTATTTTTGTTAAGCTTCAATGTTTTGATAATTAAAATTTTATTAAAATGTATATTTTTTTAATATAAAATTATCAGGATTGGACTATGTTCCATTGATCTCGGCCAGGTTTGATAAATTGGCCAGATAATTACTTGTGCGGTTTTAAGTAATCCACCATGACTCTAGAATTGAAAAGTTTAGTTAAGTTTAAACTTACTTTTACTAAGTTTAAAGCACTTACTTTTACTTACTCTCATTGTACTATATTTACTTACTTTTACTCACTTTTACCATACTATATTTACTAACTTTTACTTATTTTGTATTTTTTCAGGTAGTCAATAATCAATAATGGATCCTAATATTGATGAAGTTGGAGAGAAAAGTGAGGGTGTTAAAAGGGGTTACTTTTGTGGTCAATGCAAGAACAAATATTCAAAGAAGCAAAACTGGGAGGAACATTTTAATTCCAAAAAAAATATTTGTTACAATACAAGAGGTCCCAGAGTTTGGGCCCACAGCTTAGATATTGCAGTAAAGAAATACCAGGATGAAGTGCAGCAAAGAGATACGGCAAAGCAGTCATTTAGTTTGTTCACAAAATGTGCTAGTGCTAGACCTCAGAAAAATGAACCAACTTCATCAACTGCTAATCTAGAAAATGAAACTTTTTCACTAGATGTTTCACAGACTGAAGAAAGTGCTTCTCCTCCACCTAAGAAACAAAAGGTAGGTGAGGAATCTGCGCATCAGACTAACAAAACTGCTTTAGAGGAATTTGAAAATTCCCAAATCCAGAAGACATTGAATGCAATTTTGCGCCTAACAAAAGAAGCTCACCAAGCTGTTGTGGTTAATAAAGAGAAGAGTCAAAATATGCCTTCAAGTTCAAGTGTTGCATCCAAATCTAATAAAGCAAAAAGCAACAAATTTGACATTTCCATAGCCCATTTAAGCAAGTGTAAATCAATACAAGAAATCCTGAACAATGATTTGATCAAATCTACATTCAAATTGGTGGAAAAGAAGGATCTAGGGCATGCTGATGATTCATTTTCAGTACCAAGTGATATAATGGAAAACATTGCAAATAGTGACACTAATATGCCTGATGTAGATATAGCTGTTGAGGATGAAGATGATGATAATCAAGATAATATTGATGATGCTTCTGATGATAAAATGTTTACATTATATTGCATAGCTTGCACAGACCCCAAAGCATGTGCTTCAGACAAACATTCTAACATAAAAGGTTACTTCAATGTTAAAGATTTAACCTATGTATGCAAACAAGGAGAAAATCAAGAGAGATGGTTTAGAAATCTGAAAACCCACCTGAAGAGACATTTAATTAAACTTCAGCATCATCAAAGAGCTGCTGTTTATGAAGTGATGAAAACATCTTCTCGGAACACTACTAAATGCATAGAAGACTTATGTGGCAACATCTTATACTACATAATGAAAACAAACACTGCATGGGCTCTATATCCAGTACTTCTAGCTGTATTACATAGGTCAGGTTGTGAGGTTGGAAATTTGAATCATAGCACACATGCGTGCGAGACAATTTGTGAGCTATTAGATAATCAACTTAAAGAACAAACTTCAGTAACAATAACAGCTGACATTGGAACAATTTTGGGATTAAGCATGCTAGTTGTATTAGTTATGAGTGAAGAAGATAAGACTGTAAAACTTGCTGGGATAAATTTAGTACGCAGCAAATCAGGAGTTTATTTGGCCAATGAAATTTTTGATGTGTTGAAGTCTCCTAATCACTTGAAACTATCTGAAGAAGCAAAAATCCAAGGTATCTGGAATGGTTGGAGATGGGGCTTTTTGTAAGGACAACAAGCCATTTAAAAACGAAATGAAAAAGTTGTTTGGAGAAAATTTCAAATTTCGATGGGACTTAATGCATCTTGTGAACAGAGCCCACGTTGATGCATTGAAGAAAATTTGTAAACTAAGTGAGCTTTTAGACTTTATTCAGAATCACTCTTCAAATCTGAGATCAGGCCTTGACTATACCAATATGGTTCTTGACAATATCATTGGTTTTAAGAGACCAAAACTCAAATCTGATACTCGCATGGTTAATTACGAATTTGATCAATTTGACAGATTTGTGGAAAATTGTGTTTTTTGATCATCCACAAGAGAAAGAAATTAGTGCCAAGTTCTATGTATTGATTTCCTATGTAACAAAGATTATGTTGCAAGTAGCTCAAAAAACCACAGTTAGTGCAGAATTTGTAGAAAATATATTTTATAAAGAAGGAGGGAAAACTGTTATGTTAAGAGTGATGGAAACAATTTCCAAATTAGCTAATGGAGGAAATGCAAATGATGTAGTTTCTGAATTTAAGCACGATACCACAGGGCAGCAAAAGGAACTAACAGCTGAGGATTACATCCTAAATGAAGTTTACAAATACATCAAGAAACGTTCTGATTACTACCAGGTTGCTGAAGTTGCTAGACCATCCAGAACCAGATCTGAAAGTAGTTTTACAAAAGACTCAGTGATAAATTGGCTGACAGAATATATAGAACAGCTGTGGAAAGGAATCACAGAGAGATTAAAGCATTTTGATAAAGATGGATCAACTGTCTGGAGTGAAGCACCAGCTGAAGGGACATTCTCCATTCTTGGTTACATTGTTGAACACAAAGGATCCATTAAGCCATCTCATTTGACTAAGCTGTGCAGAATTGTGAAGGAGGGTCCAGCTCCAGGCACTAGATCTGCTGTAATGATCACACAGAAAGCCATTGATCAGTGGCCAAGCATACATGGCGGTAAATTCACAACAAATGCCTACATGCAAGGTCTAACATCATCCACTATTGCTGCTGCAATGAATAAATAAACTTAAGGTGAGTTATAAACTGTACATTATTGTATTATTATGTTAGCTAAAACAATTTGTAATTGGTATGTCGTCAATTCAAGAGTTTACTATCATTAACCTATCTAGTGGTGTAAGGGGAAAAAAAGTAAATTCAGAGCTGTGCTCCAGTAAATTTTTTCAAATCTGGAGTCATGGTTGGAGCCAGACTGACCAACTGTTATTTTCAGCTGAGTCAAATTGGCTACCACCACCTTGTGGAAGTTTTCTGAACTACCAATTCAAATTCTTACTTTTTTTTTTTTCTTCCAAAATGTGATGCATTAATATTCCCAATTACACTTTTTATCAATATTTAATTGTACACAATGTTTTAGCAATACATTATAATGTACAAATAACAGTATTTTCATATTAAAACACTTAGAAATAAATGACAAGTCATTTGTTTCAACAAGCATGGAGTTCATATATTATTCAACAGTCATTTGTTTCAACAAACAGTGATGTTATATTATGCAATTTCAGTAGTGAGATTATTTTCAAAAGATAAAATCATGCAAATTAACAAAAATAGAAATATATGAATATTTCACATATATATATATACACAGTGGACCCCCGATTTGAGTACGCATCGATTTGAGTACGCTCATCCATAGGCTCCTATTGACTCGACTTGAGTAGAAAACTCTATTTGAGTACGCCAGCTGGCGACGCTGAACGCGTTTCAGTTTGTCTAGAGCGTTCATTGCGGGAACATTCGGGGTCTAATGTTTTGAATAGTACAGGTGTTCTTAGGGATTTCTGTTAGAATTTCGTACATTTTGTTTTCTGACTTTGTACTTAGTGTTTATTTATGTTAGTTTCTGTTGATTATAGCATAAAATAGTGAAAATATAGCATAAATTTGATGATTCGTACATGCAGTGACTTTGATACTGTATTTTATATTGTGGCATAGTGACATAGTGTACTGTTATAGTGATGGCTTCTAAACGTACATCTACATCAAAAGACTCACAAAAGAAGAAACGCCTTTTTACAATAGAGATGAAATTGGAGATTATTAGAAAAAGTGAAGAGGGCAAAAGTCTCAAAGACTTAACTGAGGAATATGACATTCCTAAGACCAGTATTTCGAGCATTTTGCATCGTAAAGATTCTGTGAAGGGTACGAGGGCTGGTAAGGGCTCTACCAGGCTTTATAAGGGCAGGGAGGCTATTATAGAAATGGAAAGGCTGCTGCTTATTTGGATTCAGGAGAAGGAGAGGAAAGGGGAATCAACTACTCAAGGGGTGGGGTGAAATTTTTGGGTTTTGGAACGAATTAATTAATTCCCATAGGTTATTAAGTTCGATTTGAGTACATTTCGAATTGAGTACGCCATGCTGGAACGGATTACGTACTCAAATCGGGGGTCCACTGTATATATATATATCCCGCAAGGGGGTTCTAAGCTCGTGCTCTTCAGTGCTCTTTGTGCTTGTTTGTACGTGCTTGTTCCTGGAGGTTTCACGTGCGCCCTCCCAGCCCTAGCACCCAAGGATGATGGGGCTCGACCCTGCAGTCCTTGTCATCCTTGGTCTTTTTCCATTTTGACTGTCCCCTCCACCTTTTCTTTGTTTTTCCGCCGAGATATGCCCTTTTAAATAGAGGTGAATCGTTTCTTCCCAAACTTAAAAAAAAAAAAATATATATGTATATATAGTGGTCCCTCAGTTAACAATATTAAATGATTCCATGAAAACTATTGTTAATCAAAATTAACGTTAATAAAATATAGGAAATACACATTAAAGGCTTAATTCATTTCAAGATGATCAGAAGTTGACCTTATTTACTTAAAAACATAGTTTATAATATTTAAATACGCAATTTTAATAAATGAATGTTATAAGAACATATTTAAGCATTAATATTAATAGAAATATGGATAAATAATGAATAAATAGAGCATAAAAAGAGCATTTTTCTTATTTAACTTTTAAGTAAAAAAAACATCAAGTATTTAAGAGAGTTGCTTCCACAAGCAACGCACATCAAACACTGAAAAGCAAGCCATCTGAGCTCTAAACGCTCATAAAAGGGCATTGCTGATTGGCTGAGGCCTGCCGAGTCCACTTAGGAATGTTCAGATTGGCTGAAATTGGCAGTTGCATGATATTGTAAACATATCATTAATCAAAAATTTATCATTAATAGAAACAATGGGACCCCCTATGCAGGGTTGGATTGAGGTCCTCTTAGGCCCTATACACTTCTGTTTCATAGGCCCTTTGGTGGATGCATTTTTATGGGTGTATTGATTTTTATGGGTAGATTTCAAATCATTTACTCGTATACATTTTTTTTTTTTCTCATTTTAGGTGATCCAACCCTCCTCAGTCTTTCAAAATGTGAGATGGATATAAAAGAAAGCCTAAGTCAGGACATGAGGAGAGGAATAAATGAGAAAAGAAGGATGAAGCATTGAAGGGGATCAAGGGATCTATTCTGAAGTTCATAAACAAGGATGTGAAAAGTGATAGTGCAAAAACTCTAATGGACTCCTCACCATTAATGATAGTTGGATCAGGATAATAGTGAACCTTGTGAAAATGTTTGTTCTTGAAGCAGAATCTTATTCTCACATAGAGGGTAGATCAAGTGAAGAACAGGCCAATGTCCCTTTGGAAGCAGATGATGCAGTAGAAAAAATCACAGACTCCAAAGCTTACTAGTAGACCTAAGCCTGCCAGTGATCCTGCACTCTGGACAGAAGTCATTGCAGATTTGAGATCCTCTTTTGCTGATATCACCCCATCTCAGAATATTGATGATTCTGACTTTTCAATGTTGGGTAGAAAATTTGGTGAAAAGAAGAGGTATGTAAACAAGGAATTGTTCTGCAGGCACTTGGCAAATGGAGAGACTGGCTTATTTACTTACCTTCAACTGGTCAAGTGTATTGCTGTGTGTGTGAAACTATTTGGCAGCAGCAAGTGTTTTAATCAATTTCAAACTGGCTTTCATGATTGGAAGAATGCAAACACGAGGAACACATGAAAGCACTGTCCATGATGCTGGAGCACCAAAAATTTGCCAGAATTGATACAGAACTGCAAAAGATGAAAGAAAGATCTTGTAAATACTGGGTTGAAGTTTTGGGGAGAGTTGTTGCAGTAGTAAAGTTCCTTGCAGAGAGAGGACTGGAATTTTGTGGTGATACTGAGGTGCACAATTGTCCAAACAATGGAAACTACGTGGGTTGCATTGATCTCATAGCAGAATTCAACCTATTTCTTGCAGATAACATTCAGATGCATAGTAATCCAGGGAAGGGAAATGTGTCTTACCTTTCGTCAAACATTTGTGATGAATTTATTGATCTGTTAGCATCTGAGGTTATAAAAACCATAGTATCTGAAATCAAGACACCTAAGTATCATGGAATCAGCATTGATTCTACTCCTGACATCAGTCACACTGATCAGCTGACAGTAATATTCCACTATGTCACCATTGATTAAAATGTTGAAAGATTTCTTCAATTCAACAACATGATGGGAAGTATTTATTTGAGGTTCTACAAAGTGTTCTCAAATCTTATGGCATCAATATGGCAGACTGCAGGTCACAGTCATATGACAATGCCAGTAACATGAGTGGCATATACTCAGGTGTGTAAGCAAGACTTTGTGAAGTGAATTATTTAGCTGAATGGGTTCCCTGTGCAGCCCATAGTCTGACAATCCAAGTGACAGATTCCATATCCAATGCTTCTATCGTATCATGGATCAACTTATTGTGGAGATGGAAAAACGACAGGATGCATATGCCAGATTGAATGACCAATTCAATTTCCTTGTAAATAGATCACTATCCACAGAGGAAATTGTTTTGTGGGCCAATGCATTGGTTGCTGCATATTCAGCAGATCTTGAAAAAGCATTTACTGATGAATTCCTGTTGTTCCTGCATTTGTATGCAGAGAAGAAAACAGTGGCAGGTATGCTCAAAGCCCAAATATCTGACAAGCTGATCAACAGCTTTCCGAATGTTTACATTGCTCTAAGGATGTATCTTGCCATCTTGGGAACGAATCATGAAGGGGAGCATTCTTTTTTGAACCTAAAGCTGATAAAAAAAAAACTGTCTCCAATCAACCATGGGGCAACAACACTTGCCTTCCCTTGCACTACTCTCTATTGAGAGTGCGATTGTGCGAAAAACATTATTTGAAGATGTTATTGCTGATTTTGCAATGAAAAAATCTCAGTTCATTTCTGGTGTTAATTTCTTGCACTTTATGAAAAAAAAAATCATTGATATGACTCTGCCTCTCTGTATATACATTGTGCCTATCCTTGATATATATATATATATATATATATATATATATTCAAGAAGAGATCTTTATTAGTTTTTATCATACAAATAAAAAAAAGATGGTCAAAAAAAATTT
Organism: Bathynomus jamesi; assembly: GCA_023014485.1. NCBI lineage: Eukaryota > Metazoa > Arthropoda > Malacostraca > Isopoda > Cirolanidae > Bathynomus > Bathynomus jamesi. The sequence continues at coordinate 109,539 of JAJOZX010003423.1, forward strand.
TGTAGGCCTTAGGCACTGTGCCTATTGGATAATATGGCCCTGTCCCTATGAGGCCAATCATTAATCGAAATATCGTTAATCGATGACATTGTAAACCGAGGAACCACTGTATACACATACACATATATATATATATATACACATGAAAATTATTTCATGAAAGTAACACGTGACAAACATTTATGATGAAGATAACCACAAAGAAAAACAGAATGGTGCTCAAGTGCTTTCTTCTAATGACATCCTCAGGAACACTAACATAAATAACAAGTTCGAGACTATAATAAATAAAAAAATAAAAATTGTAGGAGGAGCATACAAATTTATAAGGAAAAGCTTCCAGAGTTTTAGCACTTTGTCCCTCTTGTCTAAATCCATTTTGAACAAATTCAAAACAACAAGATCAAGTGGAAAAAAGGCCCTGGCTAATATTGAAATTATTTGTAAGTTGAATAATGGCAGACTCAAGAATATTTCTATTAACAATGTTGCTTGAATGAAACAAAATTGAAGCATTATTCCAATCAATACAGTGGGATAACTGACAAATGGATGAAAAGGGCACTGGATGACTGTGTCATTCTAATGGAATATTGATGCTGTTTTACACTCGTGTGCAAATCCTTTCCCGTCTGTCCAATGTAAAAGGAATCATATTGTTTACAACCATTGTTTCTGTATTTCCTTTTTTCTTCGTGGTTATTTTCATATATGAGGCATTCTGGACCACAACCTGCCATATATATTGATTGTGGACCTGTACATATGGTCAAAATCAATCAAATATTGTTATTGGTTAAAAAGTTGTGGTATTTTGCAAGTTGACAAACTTTAACTGCATTTTTCTCCATTTTTCAATTTTGGCACTTGGCAGCTTGTGGTTTGGACTGCTTCATATACACTGCAGTTCTTTACCAGTTTTTTATGATGAAACTCACCAATTTATAAGCTCTAGACCACAGAATTTATTAATAAAAAGCAAGAATTTAGGCCCTAAAACTTGATATATGGTGCTACTCAAACTGACTTTTGATCTAGATAACACACTATAATCACCACTTTTCTTAACTTATTGATAAAGACACATTAAAGGAACAAAATATTCATTTATTACTTTTTTGTAAATTAGTGCCCAAAAGTCAAATATTGACCTCAATATTTATTTTCAAGGCCAAATTTGTACTTATTTATATACAATAATTATGCCATTTTTGGAATCCACAGAACATGCTGATTCCAAATATATATAGTTTTATGGGCCTATAACCATTATAAGCTGAGTTATGGTCAACTGAATATAGGGAGGTCAACTGATGTCCTCAAAATGATCTCTGCCATAACTCCATGACCAATGGGTCCAATTGATCTGTAACTCTGGAAATTATATTTTTGACTGAAAACCAACCCATGTACCAATTTTCAGCAAAATCAAAGGTGTTGGTGTTACCCACTAGTCCACTTGCCCTGAAACCACCCAAAGACACCTGCTTTATACCGTATAAGAGACTTCTAGAGGAAAATGTGAGTTCTTTGACATTTTGAAAGGTAACTTTAGATCAACAGAGGGTATGAAGCATCAGGGTATAGGTAAAGTAAATACTATTAGTCTAAGTACAGATTGTCAGGAATAGGCACCTTGTACACCTTGTAGTAGTTTGGTGCATTGGTCTTTCTCCACATGAAGGTTAAGCTGGTGGCCCTGCCTCTTGACCTGGGTTGATGGAGGAGTGAGTTGCTCTTGCATGCTCCACCACACACAGACAGGTACACCCAGCTCATCTGGTACCATCTTGAGCCAGGCATCTAGTTTCTTTTGAAGACTTCAACTTTGACCCCTGTCATGTTTTGAGGTCCTTTGGAAGCTAGTTAAATAGTTTGGACCTCTGATAACCAAGCTGTTTTCTTTGTGTTGATGAGGTCCCTTGTCAGGCCTTTAGTTTGGGAACACTACACATTCTGCCTTTCCTATTTTCCAGTGTTGTTTGGGTGGTAACTGGGTTTAGTTTGAGGTTTGGTACCAGTTTTTTGATCATTTTCCATGTATATATTATGGTGTACCTCTTCCTTCTTTCCAGGGAGTACAGACTTAATTTATGTAAGCTTTCCCAGTAGTTGAGTTCTTGCAACCACTAATCTTGGCTGTGAAATGTCTCTGAATATCTTCTAGTTTATTAATTTCTTCCTTCTTGTACGGGGACATCAAGACTGAGCAGTATTCAAATTTTGGTATGATCAGTGGTTTCAGCAGGAGAATCATTACTGTCTTGTCCTTTCAAGTAAAGTTTCTTAGTACCTGTTCTGCTACTTTTTGCTTTGTTATCACTATCTGATTTTGTGTGTCAAATTTCACATAATTGGTCATTATAACCCCCAAATCTGTTGCTTTCATGCTTCTCTGAATTTCCTGTCTGTCTGGGCATAAATATGCTGTCTAAGGTCCTCATTTCAACCATATCTCAAGAGCTGGAATTTCTCTGTGTTAATTGTGGTGTTGTCTTCTGATCATTTGTATATTCTGTTGTGTTCTTCTGCAAGGCCTCCACCTCTTTTGCATTGCTGATTTTTCTGCTGATCTTTGTATTGTCTGCAAAAGATGTTACTATGATACTATTGCTGTTTACTTCATTGTCTATGTCTGTTAGTATGATAATGAAAAGGAGTGGGGCCAATACTGTTCCTTGTGGTATTGAGCTGCATGCTTTTGATTCTGATGATTATACCTTGAAATTTTAATGACCTGTATACATTCTCTGAGGAAGTTGTAGATCCATTTTCCAACTTTGCCTGTTATTTCCATGTTTCATTTTATGTGCCATTATAACATGACACATTTGTTGAAGACTTTAGCAAAATTTATGTATATGACATCGTCGTTTTCATTGCTTTCAAGTGTGTCTAGGATATTGTTACAGTATTCTATAAGTTGTGAATGGCAAGATCTTCCTGATTGGAATCCATGTTGATTTTCATTGAGTCTTTCCAGTGTCTCCAAGAAGTTATATATTTTTTCTCTAACTAATCTTTCAAATACTTTGGTAAGATGGGATGTCAAAGACACTGGTCTATAGTTCTTTGCTTGAAATTTGTCCCCTCCTTTATATATAGGTACAATGTTAGCTCTTTTCAAGATATTCAGTATTTCTCCAGTGTCTGGAGATCTTCACATCTAATATATGGGTTGTAGCTATTTCATTTTTACAGTTTTTAATCAATAATGCATTCCATTTGTCCAGACCTGCCACTGAGTGTGATTTCATTTGTCCTGTAGCTTGTGCTATATCTTCTGGGATAAAATCAAAATATGTTATACAATCCCCTTGTAATTTTGCTTCAAAGAATGTATCTGTCAGGTATATATTGCTTTGTTACTTTTTAGGATACTGAAGACTGATTCATATTGGGCTCTCAGTGTTTCAGATATTTGTTTTATATCATCAGTTAGTTTATTATTTCCTTTCCTTAAGGGCCTGATAGTGGTGTGCATTTTTGTTTTTCTTTTCACATAGCTATAGAAATGATGCAAACCCACAATAGTAATATTTTGGATTAAATTAGTATTATTGAATAGACTTTCTTTTTAAGCAATATGTTTCTATTCACTAATAAATAATATTTGCTTCAAGCAAAAATGTCAAAATTTCTCCATATAGTGCAAATATAGATGTCATAATGGACCAGCAGCTGATTTTTCTACCACTGAAAATACATATTTGTTTTTGATATATTTCTTTAAAACTTTTCAGTTATTTTTCTGGTCCTTAATGGGTTAATATATATTGGTAATATTGATGGTGCTAAAATAACTTTATTTTCATATTATATTTATATCAGATGTCAGTGTGGGGTACTTTCATTACTGGAATTTTTACCTATCCAGCACTACCCAGGTCCAGCAGGTGCTGGATAATAAAGCTGTTATTGTAGTTTGAACTTTCACCTTATTTCTCTTTGTACAGAAATAGTTTATATTATCTTGAAAGTAAAGTTTGCTAGCATTCATGATGCAATAGGTTTACCTCCTGGTAGTTCAGTATTCAGAGGAAGCGATTTGTTCCCTAGTTATTTAAAGTACCGTATCAAGAACTACACTATTATGAGTACAGTATTGTAGCTATTAAAAGAATGGATTTATGACCATGCCTGAATTCACACATCATTGAAGGAATTAAACACAAATCCACACATGGAGTGGGTATTTGTACAAGGAAACTCCATTAAATAAATATGTTTTTACCATTATGTTTATCAATAATTTCAGTGTGATGTTTTTTGTTTTCAAACAAGGAAAAAGTGAAGAAACTACTACATAAACATTTTCAAAATTCCCTTCATTAATACTTCCCATTTGAATTTTTGAGTTTAAAAATGGAAGATATGAGAGAAGTTTGTTTGAAAAAAGAAATAATGAGTATTAAAACAGAAGTTGAAAAAGAAGAACCAAGTATATGTAAAGGAGGTTTTTTTGGCCATGACAGCCTCTCTTTGAAAGGGCAGGTAAAGAATAGGCAAAATGATTATTTTCTACTTGTTATTAAAAATAATTTTTTGACATGGATCAAAGTGTTTGCATGACCATTTTTAAAGTTTATTTAAATTTTGTCAATGACAAATTGTAATTTCTCATACTGAATTTCTCTTCCATCTACATCAATGTTTGGGAGCATCTTTGCTCTGAGCAGTAAATACATTTTTGCACAAACCTTTCATTTAATGAAGAATTGAGTAAAAGTGAGACAATAATAATGGAATATATTGTATCCAACAGCTTCATTCTTTTAGTATTATTTCAGTTGTTTATTTTGTAGTTTTAGTTTGGATGAAGTATAAAAGAATCATTTTTATGAAATGGAATAAATTCTTATCAGTAAGAAAGATAGTTACGTAATTAATTAAAGAATATCTCCTAATTTCAGGGTTGTCAGATCAAAGATGAATTAATAGATGATGTTTATGTAAAAGAGGAACCAATTGATTTCAGCATTATTGAAAATGAAATTGAGGTAAATAAATGTTTGTTTTCTACTTTAGTTGGTACAACATTAACTAGTTCTTTTTTTTCCCTTCAAAATGTAATGATTTCATTATTTTAGTCTATTTGGTTCTTATACATTTTCACTGAAGAAGCTTAAACAAAGTGATATTGTAGCTTCTTTAACCGAGAATAGTTGTTGTTGTGATAAGACTTATCCAAAAACACTTTGCCATTAGTTATTTTAGTCTTATACTTTAAAGAAAACTGAAGAATTCACTTCGGACAGGAAATTGTTTATCATTTGTGACTTTCAGGTTTTGTACCATTTCTTTATTTTTTGTAAAGTGAATCCTTCTGTACTGTACAATTAATTTCAAAAGGTCTTGGAAACATTGAAGTAAGTAACTTTAAAAATGTAGACCAATCTTATGAATATAATTTAGGACATGAAATGTTTTCAGCTTTTGGATGACCTTCCAATTTGATGGACTTTAATTAATTTGAGAGAGAGAGAGTTACAAGGAAAAGAAGTACCTCAAAAGGCCTTGCAGCCCATACTGAGGAGGTACCTTTTTAAATGGCAGTGGGTGCCAGGGAAAATTTTCTACACCCTCAAATAGTGTGCAAGATTTGGTCTAACCTTTTCTTGAACTGATCCACAGAGGAACTTTTCACAACTTCTGAAGATAACCTATTGCACGTGTCACAGATCTTATACGTAAAGTAATTCACACACACACACACTAGTCCTAAACCACTTCAAATCCAACTTCCAACCATTGTTGCGAGTATAAAGAGAGAGAGAGAGTGAGTTACAAGGAGTTACAAGGACAAGAGGAAGCCTCAAAGACCTTTCGGTCCACTCTGGGAGGTTCCTGTTATTAAAAGTTTATTTTTCTTTCAACTATCCTAGCAGTAAACTGGATAGAAACTGGATAGAAAAGTAGAAGGCTCTCTCCCCACCTCGGCTCCCTCCCTGCCAGAGGCAGGTACGGAAAAAGGTTGAAGAAAATACCTTGACCCTGGAAAAGTAGCCAAGGAAATTTTACAGGAAAGTGGAGAATATATAAATAGCTCTATATTTAGCTTGCTCACAAAGACACGTGCAAGTAAACTCCTGCAGAGTTTTCTTATGTTTTAATCTTAAACTATGAGAGTATTCAGTACTTTGTCTAGCCTATTTTTAAACACATTTACACTTTGACTAGAAACAACCTCTGAGGGAAGTTGGTTCTAGATATTAACTATTTTATAGGAAAAGAAATTTCCGCAGACAGAGGTCCTAAATGTCTTTAGTTCAAGTTTAAACCCATTATTTCTTGTCGGATTGGCATTAAGTGAGAATAAGTTTCTGTAATCTACCCTGTCTATTCCTTTGAGCATCTTGAAGACTTGAATAAGCTGACCCCGCAACCTCCTCGTCTCTAAGCTAAACAGATTTAGGCGCTCCAATCTCCATTGGTAGCTTTGCATTCTCATTGAAGGGATCAATTTTGGAGCCCTTGTTTGTACTCTTTCCAGTGTTGGGCACTAAAGCATTAATCCGATAACAGTTAATTAACGAAGTTAACTTTTTTTAATGGACTATTAACAGAAGTTAATTTCCATTTATCGTTATCGGACCAGTTAACTTCCGATAACTCTATATTTAGTCTGTTAAAGTCCATTAACACGTTAACTGCGAAGTACAATACGCCAATTCTGTCCTCTGCCGCAGTGGAATGGCTCTTCTCTCTCGGCAAGGACATCCTGAGGCCCAAGAGGTCAAGACTGGCAGTTGGGCCTAACTTTGAGAAGTTGGTCTTTCTGAAGGGCAACCAGCACATTGTGTAAGTCTTTAATAAATGTGCCTAAAATTTAATTTTACCTTTCAGTTCCCGCCATAATAATTCTCTGGTAAATTAAAATTTAGTTAATGGTTACAAGGGTAACAGGTTTCAAAACATTTAATCAGTACATTTTTTATTAAAAATAAAAAAAAGTTAAACACAAAAGTTGCAAAACTTGATAAAAATAGTTAAATACCTATTTATTGTTGGATTTTGCATAAATAAACATTTTCTATGGGTTTTAAAGCTTTTTTCCTTGATTTTTTTAAATGTTAGTAAAGAAATAGTTATCGTTAACTTCCATTAACTTTGTAGTAAAATTATCGGATTATCGTTATCAGAGTTAAAAATTGGGGTTAATGGATTATCGTTATCAAAGTTAACTTTTGGTTAACGGTGCCCACCACTGACTCTTTCTAACCTTTCTATGTCCTTCCTGAGGGATGGAGACCAAAACTGCGCACAGTATTCCAGTTGAGGTCTGACTAGAGAATTATAAAGAGACATTACAGTCTCCTTGTTCCGAAACTGGAACTGTCTTTTAATATAACCTAATAATTAATTTTAAGGCCCTCGTTTCGACTTCTGCACAGTGCTTCGATGGTTTCAGATCGTTGCTGATATAGACTCCCAAGTCTTTCTCTAGATCGGTCTCAGTCAAGTTCCTTCCCAAGAGAGAGTAATCGGTTTTCAGGTTTTTATAACCTATGTGCATTACCTTACATTTGTCCAAGTTGAATGGCATCTGCCAAGTAGCAGACCATTCGCCCAACCTGTCAAGATCATTCTGAAGCGTTCTTACGCCCTCCTCAGTACCTACACTACTTCCTAATTTTGTATCATCTGCAAATTTGGAGATTGCACTTAGAAGCCTGACGTCTATATCGTTAATATAGATGATAAAAAGTAAAGGACCCAGAACGGAACCCTGTGGGACACCACTGGTGATGGGTGCCCACTCCGAAGCCACTCCATTTATTACCACTCTCTGCTTTCTATCTTTTAACCAATCCTCAATCCAGTTGAAAATGAGCCCGGTGATTCCTAGTCCTTTGACTTTAGCTATCAATCTAGCGTGAGGGACTTTGTCAAAGGCTTTTTGAAAGTCGAGATACACTATATCTATTGCCCTACTTGCATCGTACAGTGTATGCATATTATGGAAAAACTCTAACAGGTTTGTCAGACAGGATCTATGTCGCCTAAATCCATGTTGAGAATAAAAAATTATATTGTTAGATTCAAGGTGATACAATACATTTTGTAATGATGGATTCCAACAGTTTGCCGACAACTGATGTTAAACTGATCGGGCGATAATTACAAGGATTTTCCCTATCACCCTTTTTAAAGATAGGTGTTACATTTGCTAACTTCCAGTCAGTTGGAACTTTCCCTAACTCGATTGATTGTTTGAATATGGTTACTAAGTCGTCAACAACATTATGGCTAACCTCTTTTAATACCCTTGGAAGAAATAAGTCAGTGCCAGGTGATTTGTATTTGTTCATCTTATCAATTAATTGCTGTACCTCATTTCTCGTAAAACTTATGGTCTCTTCGGGATGGTCATCGTCATATGTAATCCGAGGACTTGGCACTTCTATTGTGTCTTCCTCCGTGAAGACTGTAATGAAGAACTCATTTAACGTATTAGCTATATCTTTATCACCAAATTTCAGTACGCCATTTCTATCTTTTAAGGGGCCTACAGAATTTTTAATTGGCTTTCTGCTATTAACATGGGCAAAAAATTCTTTAGGGTTAACTTTACAGAGTGAGGCAACTCTAGCTTCTTCACGTTTGGCTGATGTAATTAAGGACTTAACCCTCCTACGTAGGTTTATATACAGTGGTGTAGTGCTGTGGGAATGTGTGGGAACAGCATTCCCTTACTTTTTTTGGTAGACAGAACGGTGTTCCCTCACTATTTCAAATAAATCTGAACTTACAAATCTCTAATGTCATGAAATTTTAATTCCCACCCCTAGAAGAAATATGAGAAAGAATCATTAACTGTTTCATTTCTTTTAGCTTCGACTGAGGCAATGTTAGCCTATAAAGATCTGATGAAACAGTCACCACGGCGTACCAGTTGTTAACTTTTTTTTTAGTTAATCATTCCAGTTGTTAGCTATTTTTATTGATTGTACTGGATGTCATATATCTAATGACACTGGAAATACTGCATCTTCAACCTTGGAATATATCCTAATATCCAGTGCATATGACCTCAAAATATCCCCGAAATTGGTCAGATTTCAAAAGATTCCCCGGGGGGCTTACAGTGCCCCCAGACAGGGTTGGCAAGAAACCCACTTTTTTTGAAAAAGCCCACCCCAGGTGGGTTTTTTCAGGTTTTTTCACCTAAAACCCGAAAAACCCCGGGTAAAATTGTTTTTTTTCATATGGCCATATGGTAGTTCATATTAGACCTACCTATTCTTATTTTTATAATAATACTGTACTGTACACTATTAATATAACATTTGTCTTGTTTTTAGCAAAAAGGTTGCCTTCCAGGCAATTAAGCATAAAAAGTTATTATTTTCTCAGATTGAGCTTCACAACAAAATTTGGAAAACATGGACCAATTTGAACTAAATTTGGTGTGGTAAATTATCCTATTTGTTAGGCTATACTTCCTATGGAAGACAGGCCCCTGTGTCTTCTGCTGGAAGTAGATGAATTACAGCTCCCAAAGGGAACTTAATTCAGCTAGTTATATCTATTTAATTCATATTACTGAATATTTTTTCTTTTATTTCACAGTTAAATAAAACAAACTGGCAACAGCATATTTATCTTTACTGCTAGCCTACAGAATTAGTCTGTTTGAAGTTATAACTGCATTAAATAATGCCAAAGACCTTTGGATCAGGAAGAAATCAGGGCATGAATGGAGTGAAGTCAATATTATTGATGGGACTAGTAAAGTTAGATGCAAACATTGCAGTAATGAAATAAGTAATAAAATAGAGCGAATAAAAATGCATTTAATGAAATGTTTGAAACACATGTAATCAAGAAACAAGACTGACAATACTGCCAGTACATCATCTTCATACTGCCATGACATAGACCTCTCAGATGATCCAGACTCATCCTCACCACCACTGACACAATTACAGATGAAAAAAAGAAAAATTCAAAAGAAAGTAAGCGATTTTGGCATGACAACAACAACTTTGCAGAAAAATGTCATTGATAACAAAATAGCCAAATTCTTTTATGCAAATAATATTCCATTTCTATGTGCAGAGTCTAAGTATTTTATTGAAATGATAGAGACTCTAAGACCAGGCTACACTCCACCTTCCCATCGAAATTTGTCTGGTCCACTTTTAAATACAATCCATGAAGAAGTAGAAAATTCCTTGAAGATGCAGTTGACTGAAGAATCAGGATGTATAACACCCTGATTGGCTGATGTCTACACTCTATAACCTGCTACCTCACCCAAAGAGTTATACCTGTAGGTCTATTTGTTGACTCATGTTTGCTTGCTTTGCATGTAAAATCATTATAGGCACCTATATGACAATTTTTAAAAATAATTGCATATGCACTTAAGTTTCATGAAAAAAAGTGGGTAAAATAGTGGGTTTTTTCAAGTGGTTTTTTTGGGCTGGGCCCACTAGTGCCAACCCTGCCCCCGGACCCCCAGCTGTATAGGCTCGCCTGCTCGCTATTGTCCCGCCTCGCATCTGAGTAACACTTTCAAAATGCGTTCCCTCGCTTCTTTATTTAGCACTACACCACTGTTTATATAGTTTTCTGAATTAGTCTGGTTGAAATGCGACTTAAGTAGTTTGTAGGCTCTATTTCTTCCCGTAATAGCACTGCTAATTTCGTTGTTAAACCATTTTGGTGACTTTGTTGACAAGGAAACCATTTTAGTGGGTATAAAAGTGTTCTGTAATATTCTAAATTGATCCCCACAGACAGACAGACAGACAGTGTTACAAGAGGAAGCCTCAAAGACCTTTCGGTCTACTCTGGGAGGTTCCTGTTATTAAAAGCAGAGGTGGGGAGTCGGAGTCGGGAGTTGGCCCTTTTTTGAGTTTTTTTAGAGGAGTCGGGAGTCAGATGTCAGACTCAGAGTCAGTAAAAATAAACGACTTCCAACTCTTAAATGATTTGTATATTTTTGCATTTTGTAGAAAAATTGCAATTATTGGTAAAATACTGTTTTTTATTAAAATATTTTCTTATTGGCTATAAATTCAATTAGAACTGATCAATTTCTAATTTCTATTTCAGAAAACATTTTAAAATTTATATTTGAAATTTGAACAACCCTTATCAAATATGAGTCGTGGACCCAAAAAAAATCAGCTGTTTTTGATTATTTTAAATTAAATGATGATAAAACACATTTTATTTGTCAAATTGAAATAGATGACAAACTATGCAACACAAGCATTAGTGCTTACAGTGGGAAAGCTTCTTGTGGTCCAACTAGAGCATCAAATTTAAAAAGGCACCTGCAAAACAAGCACCCTATTATTCACAAGTCTGTGGTGGAAAAGGATGAATGTGACAAGAAGATCCAAGACCCTGGCTGTTCATTTTCACTGAAGAGAAGTGAACATCAAGGGCCTCCTATTACCTCCTATTACCTAACCCTCTCCAATGGGAAAAGAGGATTAGGTTAATGCTACAGCTATAATACTGTAGTGTATAGAATTATTGCAGGGAGTCAGGAGTTAATTTCAAAAAACTGACTCGGGAGTCGGGAGTCAGGAGTCAGAATTTTTTTGGCTGACTCACCAACTCTGATTAAAAGTTTATTTTTCTTTCAACTATCCTAGCAGTTGTAGAAAACTGGATACAGAGAGAGAGAGACAGACAGACACAGACAGACAGACAGAGTTACAAGGAAAAGAAGCACCTCAATAGGCCCTTGCAGCCCATACCGAGGAGGTACCAATGGCAACGGGTGCCAGGGAAAATTTTCTACACACTCAAATAGTGTGCAAGATTTGGTCTAACCTTTTCTTGAACTGATCCACAGAGGAACTGTTCACAACTTCTGAAGGTAACCTGTTCCATGTGTCACAGATCTTATACGTAAAGTAATTCCCACACACACTAGTCCTAAACCGTTTCAAATCCAACTTTCAACCATTGTTGCGAGTTGGGTTATCATTTAAACTAAACATACTTCTGAAATCGACATCGTTGAACCCGCGTAAGAGCTTGAAAACCTCGATCAGTTGACCGCGCAGCCTCCGAGTTTCAAGCAAAAACAAGTTCAGGCCGCGTAACCGTCGATTGTAGCCCATATGCCTAATGGAAGGAATTAACTTTGTGGCCCTCGCCTGCACTCGCTCCAGCCTCTCAATATCTTTCCTGAGGGTGGGTAACCAGAACTGCACAGCATACTCCAGGTGCGGCCGAACCAGGGAATTGTACAGAGAGAGCACAATCTCCTTGTTCCGAAACTGAAATTCCCTCCTGATATAACCCGATAGTTTCTGGGCTTTCTTTTCCACCTTTATGCACTGTTTCGTAAACTTAAGGTCGCTGCTAATTAGCACACCCAAGTCTTTTTTCTAAATCAGTCACCTCAATATGACTCCCCAACATCGAGTAGTCCGACTTGGGATTGGCGTAGCCAATGTGCATCACTTTGCATTTACCCAAGTTAAATGGCATTTGCCATTTTTTGGACCACTCTCCTATCCTACCTAGGTCTGCACGCAGTTCCTCGATCGCTTCGGGCATCCCAACATTGGCCGCAAGCTTGGTGTCATCAGCGAATTTGGTGATCTGACTGATGATGCCACCATCGATATCATTTATGTAAATGATAAACAACAGTGGCCCCAAAACGAAACCCTGAGGAACCCCACTAGTGACTGAGGCCCAACCCGAACTAGCCCCTTTAATTACAACCCTCTGCCGCCTATTTCTCAGCCAGTTTTCAATCCACCTACCTATTTCCCCACCGATACCCAGCGCACGCACTTTTGCCATTAGCCGGCAGTGAGGTACCTTATCAAAGGCTTTCTGAAAGTTGAGCTAAAGTATATCAATCGCCCTACTCTTATCATACTCACTCAACATGATGTGGTAAAAATTCGAGCAAGTTGGTGAGACATGACCTATGCCGTCTAAACCCATGTTGGGAGTCCAGAAGCAGCTTGTAGGAATCCAAATGGTCAATGATCCTATCCGCTATTATCCCCTCTAATAATTTACCAATAACTGAAGTGAGACTAATGGGATGATAGTTCCCTAGACTTTCGTGATCCCCTTTCTTAAAGATAGGGGTCACATTGGCTTCCCTCCAGTCACCAGGCACCTGGCCCGTCTCAAACGATTTGTTGAAGACTGTAGCCAGGTGGGGAGCCACCTGGTCACGCACTTCTCGCAACACTCTGGGGAGAAACTGGTCTGGCCCAGGAGCCTTAAACGCGCTCAGTTTGCCTATTCTATCGGCAACGACTGTCGCGGTACATCGAACACTATCCAGGCCAGCACCTTCGTGCCTCATGCCTGGCTCGGGGATGACGCTGGTATCCTCCCTGGTGAACACTCCTGTAAAGTACTCATTAAGCACATTAGCGATGTCTGCGTCGGAGGTTCGCAGAACGCCGCTTCAGTCCTTTAACGGACCTATCATGCTTCTAATGGCCTTTCTACTATTAACATAACTGAAGAACTCCTTAGGGTTCCCCTTGTAGAGGCTTGCCACCTGTAGTTCTTCATTACGTTTCACTAGCCTAACCTTCGCCTTCACTTCCCTACACAGGTGGACATACGCTTCAGTGTTCTCATGGGAACGATTGGCCTTCGCCCTCCTATACGCTATTTTCCTATTTTGGATAGCTGAAGCGATGTCACGATTGAACCACTTAGGCTGCGTTGAAGCAGGGGTGACTGGTTTTGAGGGTATGGCAGCAGACTGCAGCACCATAAACTTGTCCCGGAATGCACTCCACACTCCCTCAACATCGTTGCCAACCTCTAACCCCATCTCTCCTACGCTATCCCCGGGGCTAGATTTGGTCTAACCTTTTCTCAAATGATCCACAGAGGAACTGTTCACAACTTCTGAAGGTAACGTGTTCCACATGTCACAGATCTTATACGTAAAGTAATTCCCACACACACTAGTCCTAAACCATTTCACATCCAACTTCCAACCATTGTTGCGAGTTGGGTTATCATTTAAACTAAACATGCTTCTAAAATCGACATCATTGAACCTGCGTAAGAGCTTGAAAACCTCGATCAGTTGACCGCGCAGCCTCCGAGTTTCCAGCGAAAACAAGTTCAGGGTGCGTAATCGTCGATTGTAGCCCATATGCCTAACGGAAGGGATTAACTTTGTGGCCCTCGCCTGCACTTGCTCCAGCCTCTCAATATCTTTCCTGAGGGTGGGCGACCAGAACTGCACAGCATACTCCAGGTGTGGCCAAACCAGGGAATTGTACAGTGAGAGCACAATTTCCTTGTTCCGAAACTGAAATTGGCTCCTGATATAACCCAACAGCTTCTTGGGCTTTCTTTTCCACCTCTACGCACTGTTTGGTAAACTTAAGGTTGCTGCTAATTAGCACACCCAAGTTCTTTTCCAAATCAGTCGCCTCGATATTGTTCCCCAACATTGAGTAGTCTGACTTGGGATTGGCATAGCCAATGTGCATCACTGCATTTACCCAAGTTAAATGGCATTTGCCACTTTTTGGACCACTCTTCTATCCTACCTAGGTCCGCATGCAGTTCCTCGATCGCTTCGGGCGTCCCAACATCGGCCCCAAGCTTGGTGTCATCAGCGAATTTGGCGATCCGACTGACGATGCCACCGTCGATATCATTTATGTAAATGATAAACAGCAGCAGCCCCAAAATGGAACCCTGAGGAACCCGACTAGTGACAGAGGCCCAACCTGAACTAGCCCCTTTAATTACCACCCTCTGCCACCTATTCCTCAGCCATTTTTCAATCCACCTACCTATTTCCCCACTGATACCCAGCGCACACTTGCCATTAGCTGGCAGTGAGGTACCTTATCAAAGGCTTTCTGAAAGTCGAGATAAAGTATATCAATTGCCCTACTCTTATCATACTCACTCAACATGACATGGAAAAACTCAAGCAAGTTGGTGAGACACGACCTATGCCATCTAAACCCATGTTGGGAGTCCCCAAGCAGCTTGTAGGAATCCAAATGGTCAACGATCCTATCTGCTATTATCTCCTCTAATAATTTACCTACAACTGACGTGAGACTAATGGGCTGATAGTTCCTTGGACTTTCGTGATCCCCTTTCAGGCACCTGGCCCATCTCAGAGAGAGTTACAAGGAGTTACAAGGAAAAGAAGTACCTCAAAAGGCTTTGCGGCCCATACCGAGGAGGTACCAATGGCAACGGGTGCCAGGGAAAATTTTGTCTTTCAACTATCCTAGCAGTAGTAGAAAACTGGATAGAAAAGTAGAAGGCTCTCTCCCCACCCTCCGCTCCCTCCCTGCCAGAGGCAGGTACGGAAAAAGGTTGAAGAAAATACCTTGACCCTGGAAAAGTAGCCAAGGAAATTTTACAGGAAAGTGGAGAATATATAAATAGCTCTATATTTAGCTTGCTCACAGAGACACCGAGCAAGCGAACTCCTGCAGAGTTTTCTGAGGTTTTAATCTTAAACTATGA